>JAQIWE010003501.1:0-11738 GCA_034698565.1 Campodea plusiochaeta | reverse complement strand
CAATTGGTTGCAGGTCAATATTCTCACATAGCTGTTTATAATCATCTCTGTGATATTCAACACCGGTTTTGTAACATTGAAAATCTACTCTTGCTTTCTTCAAATAACGTTTTGCAGATTGCTTCTTTATACTCTGAAAGCATCATTTTACAACTCTGAATGTGTAATCGGAAATGACTCAGACTTTGAATGTTAATCATTAAGGTTTATGTGACTGAGAATAATGTATATCTGGGAAACAGTAGAATTTTACTTTGATGTTTTATAACTGTAATAAAATTAAACTGCAAATAGGTTAATAAAATCTAATAAATTAAAAATAAAATATAAACAAGATCTCAGATGAATTTAAACTTTATATGCAATCCAACCAGTGCTGTTGTGATTTCCTTGGAGGCGATACACCTTTTTTATCACCTTGAGAAGTCGAGCGCAGAAGATAGCGAGATTCAATCATGTAAAATACAGATTGCCGATCGTTGTCGATGCTCTCTATTTTATTTTTATTTCCGAAAGGAAAACGAGTTAATTATCATCCAAGCAGAAACTCTATAGGTGCCTCAAACCAAAGTGTCCCTTATAAAACTTCATATATAATATAAGCTGCCAACTGTCATTTTCTTTTTTTAATTTTCCTTTCAAACCATTTGTATGAAATTCGATAATTCCCTGATTGGAAAATAATCTGTTTATTTTTATTATTTATTTTCAAAAATAATCATTAGTTTCTTGTTTCCTTACATAACTTAAATATTATTTTATGGAGAAACATGTAGTTAAGATAATCCTAAAAAATATTATCAGCATGATAGGGAACATTTATTCTAATCAACGTAAATATTATTTCTTTTCATCTGCCTACTTTCTCATTTAAATAAATCAACAATGTTTTCAAAGACTATTTTAGACGTTAATATAATAGCGCAACACAAATTATAATTAATTTATCCACTTAATCCAGTACCACCATTATTTACATCAATTCTTTCCGTGAAGACTAATGTCTCTCATTTCCCTAATCAACTACCTCCATAATTCCAACTGTCCATTCTATTTCCAACACTGCATCTAATTGCATCCACTTGCTGAACCACTGTGCAGTAGCAGAAGCGCTTCATATACAGTAATGCATTCTGCTTCTCATCTCCCGTTTTTAATTGAAGCTAATGTAAATACGTTTTGTTGTGAAGTGAATATTTATCAGTAGTCCCTGAGGTACGGAAGGAGGACCATAAATAATGTTATATGCTGTGGGTAGACTCGCAGAAATAAATGCTGAGTACAGATTTTAAGGAGTGTATACCAGCTACAAAGAGTTCCAGTTTTGCCGTTAGTTCAGAGGGAAGTAATTTAATTGTACAGGGTTTCTGATGAGTACACAGAAAATTTGACAAACAGTTGAAATTACTATCTCTACAACACAATTCCTACTGCAGTTTTCGCTTTGATAATGTATGAATTAATCTTTCAGATCTACAATCTATGGTCCATAGGTATGATTTTGATTCCTTTTAACACTTATACTAGGTCTACAATATAATATAAGACTTGATAATGATATCCACAATCCTCTTTCTATGTTCTTTGAGTTTAATTATTTTATTTATTTGAATTTTTAAAATAAACAATACAAAGTACAAACTCTTACCTCTTCTTCTAACTTAATAAGTAAAATGAGCAAAATTTAAAACTTCCCTTTTCGAATATCAAGTTCAAGTATGTTTATTTAAACAAAAAGTATTGGGTCGTCGACCCGTGATACAATTAACAAAACATAAAATCTGACAAAAAAACACAATAATGGTAATATAAATGACAGAGCATGTACTGTATATTTACACTGTATACAGAAAATAAAGAAATAAACTGAAAAGGACATAATTTGTGTATAGTTTAAGAGACCCCTTTTCGAATATATAGCGAGTTAGAAAACTTTGACACAGCCGTCAATAACAGTGATTGTTCTATACTTTTAACTCTAACAATTCATTCCAATCAATTATAGCATTAAACATTTTCAACAAAGATCACAGCTGATTCGTTGTACTATTTGTTTACTATTATGAACATGTATCAATACAAATATTGCAGTTAGAGTTCTCTTTGTAAATCCCCATTTGTTTCAATCAAACTTTATTACCAACTGATGCTCAAAATAGCATCTCAAATAATTTAAAATCTAAATTGCTTTCATTAAACTTTTCTCCTTCAAGTAATAAAAAAAATCACCAGCATCTTTGAAACGCTTGAAGAACCACAAATATTAATTGAAAACACTCAGGTTTATATCTCCCTTTATAATATTTCTTTCCCCTTATTGAGAGGCATCACAATATATCCCTTTCCACAAACTTCCAATATTTTCAACACAAAATAAATCTTGGAAGAATAAGTATTAAACGTCACAAATATATATGAGGGAGAAAAATAATCGCAAGCCCCACTTGCCACGATATTCTTCAGTCATGCAGTTAACAAAAGGCTTTTCATCATTTATGCTTCATTGATAGTATGAGATTTAAAGTCATGGTGTTGTTGGGTATATATATTTAAAAGCTGTCAGCCATATTTTAACCCTACATGATGACGTGGTGGTGGTGGAGAGGTGTGACGTGGTGGAGAGGTGTTTAACGTCAATCTTGTTTTTTGTTCAACCTTTTTTGTTGTGGAGTGTATACAGTATGAAGGGTAGGGAGAATAAAACTGTGTTGTTGAATTATGACCTATTAGCAGTATACATATATACTTTGTCGGATAATGGAGGATAATTCGCTGTGTTTAAAACCTCTCGTATAAATAAACTATTTAACCCTTAATAATACTCGGAATGTGAAATTTGTGAATTCGAATCTCGCAAGTACCCGAATTTTCTGATTGTATTTTCAAGTTATATCAGTAATCATTAAAACAACATTGACTTCTTATGTTTCTATGCATTATAGATGTAACTTTAACATCTACAGTATGCAGTCTGGTTTGTTGTTCTAGATTACTCCATGTCGTGTACTTGTGATAATTACTATTGATTCTTATGTTTAATATTTCTTTTTTTTTGTAATTTTTCTATTATTATGGTATTTATCAGTGTGTTATTTTATTTGTTCTCACTTCTTATATACTCTGTAAAATAAGATTGTTATCTTCATTACATTTATGGGTCAATAAATAATAATAATGCTATTGATTCTTACGTGTAACATCCACTAGAAAGTAGCATTCTAAGTTCTTTAATGAACTTGACTAACAATGAAATTAAAATCACTCAATTTTCTGAATCTCTCCCGCTCATTCCATAATCCTCCCCCTTCCGTTACACCACGTGACCTCCTGTTAAGAATTCAGTCACATCTCAAAATGTTACTTGTGTTCTTCGAGATGACAGAGGGCGACCCATATTAACTAACCACTGAACAACATCAGGACTAACGAGCGGAAAACAGATGGTTGCAAAACACTTTGCCAACAGTTACAAAGGGTAGAGAATGGCGATGGAGAATTTTAAGTTTGGAAAACAAAATGGCGGAACACAGATCATAGCACGTGGCGCACTTTATACTCACACTCGGACGGGTTCTTTTATCAAACTTTCATAAAAGCAAATTTTCCACAAGAAAAATACCCTCAAAGTTAAAGGGGCTGATGAACTTTCAACACAGGAAGTTATCATGTTGTTTCAACACAGGAAGTTATCATGTTTATGCACTAAATCATAAGAGTTTGAATCTTGTTTTTGCCTTCTAATATCAGAATCAATAGTGATAATCTGAAGTACGAATACAATACTGCATATAAAGGGTGGTCCAAAAAAAATGGGGTCGTGTAACTTAATGTAGGATAACTCTGTGAAAGTTCCAAATGTTTCATCAAAATTGAATGGTTCTCCAGTAACGCATTGGCGTATTAATATGCCCATATTACTTGATCTGTCATCTTTTAACTGTAAACAGGTTTTCATGAATAGCTCGAAGATTTCAATTCCATTATGTGACCCGTTTGACATCTTCGAAGAAAAAGATGGAAACTTTCACAGAGTTGCCTACAAGAAATTACACCCCCCCCCCAAGTTTATCACCATTTTCTTAGACAGATACAATGATGCAGGTTTTATAAAGACAAATTTAGTTTTTAGAAAAATTATTTCACATACCATATAAAGTAATCTCAATCATAGAAGATGTGCAAATCAGTTTTAGAACAGCTTAATTGATTTTAGATGTGATTTTTCATTGTTTGCCACCCTTTGACCGCCCCCCCCTTTGTGTTTCCCGCCTTTGACCGCCCCTGATTTTGTTTTTAAGTAAATATGTTAACAGTTTATAAAAATATTTAATTCACGTTACATATTTTCGTTTATCTCATCAAAATCGGTTTAGTGGTTTCCATTTGGCAGCCAATTGAAATGTGTCAGCTTGCTCTGGGACACCCTGTATATTGGACTGAAATGATCTGTTACCGTTCTGAAGGAATGCTCTTATATCGACTTTAAAGTGCAACATAATCGATTAAATTAAAAGGTCGCTTTGAAGTACCACGAAGAATATATTGTTCCACTTTAATTCCTTTACTCCCCCGCCAGGAGTGCTGCACGTGAGAGGAATATAGGATTAGTCCAAGACGAGGTTTCTCTTAGAATGTTACATCAGTGTTACCTCCCGCATTACTTACATTAAGAAAGAAATTACAACAGTCATTCTTTTCAGAGATTTGATTATTATGCAGTGAAAATCAATAGAATCTTCGTCTGTACTGTGAATCGAGAGACCATTACGCCTGGTCGATCGGATCATGTGGATGTCGAAGCAATTTAAAAACGGAATTTTAGGATTTTGAATGGAAAACGGAAGACCTAACCTTAGAGATGAACTATTTGAAAAATTCATTTTAGAACAAGGTTTTACCTCATTTATGTGAACTATCAAGTTTTTTAATACTTGTAGTTTTATTTTGAAATATTTTGTTTTTTGTACAACTTGTAATTGGGTTATAAACCTATAAGCGTACAATAAATAAATTTGAAATTGAGTTGAATTAACATACTAAATTCGGAAATACAATTCTTCAGGAAAAATAAAGAAACTTCAATCTTCTCTAAAGCATTTATTACTCTTTCTTGTGATTTCTTTAGATGCGTGAGAATTATCTTTCATTTTCTTTTTTTTTTACTTTTATATATAGAAATATTTATTTCAACAAAAAGAACTGCCAGTGAGAAGCAATTTCAACAAAGAGAAGTCACTCTATAATAATTAATTTTCAATATTGCTGCAATGTAGAATCTATAAAAAATCAAAACTCTCACAAAACTTTTAATTCATAAAATAACAAAACAATCTCAATGTTTCAATATATTCCTATAATAAAGCATTTTACACCATAGAAGAATCTAAACAGGTTGAAGGGTGGTACATATTTTAAAACTTATACTATCAAATAAAATCGGAGGACTTAAAAACCTATACAACAACATACTCATTTTCCTCTTTTCTCATTAATACCCTCTTCATACCTCCCTAGCAACTTTACACAATAGACTATTTTCAACCAATTTTCCACAGAATATACATAACACATTAACATGCTGAGCTGTATAGGTACAGTATAGGTTAGGTCGAACTTTATAGTAGTAAAGTTCGTAATGTTTATATCTGTTACATGGAGAGGCTCGTTAATAACTAATACTTGAAGTTGTTTTGGAATTTCAATGTTGTTGAGAATGTAGAAGGTCAGTGAACCATGGAATTATGATGTTTTTGATGGTAGAATAAAGTTTCCAGAACATATTTGTGCTGCCTCTGCTTACAACAGAAGTAAATTAACTTTTGGAAAATACGTATTTTTTTTTCTTTGTAAGAATGTAACCTAATCTGAAACGTTGCATGATTGCTGAGTACATTTTTTCCGTCTGAGTTATGATTATACCTTTTGAGAAAACTGAAATTATTTAAGGTAATAAAAATTCTACCATATTCTTATTTTATTTAAGCGTTGTAATAACCAAAGAAACTACGTAATTGATAATTCCATAAAATATAAGTTTCCGGTATAATCTTAAAAAGTTATTAAAATTAAATCCTCCCCAATCAATTTTATTTATCCCTTAACACTTTATAATACCATAACTTCCATCCCATCATGAAAATCACTTTTGATTTATTCGATTGTCTCCTGGACTCTACAATGATTGATGTCGTCAGCTGAGTGGACAAAGGAAGTTCCATTAATCTTGGAAATAAGTGAAAATAATGGCCAAAGAGAACATTGCTGATTCATGAAGTATCCATCTCTCTCCAGTGGTAGGACTACCGGAGATGTGAAATTATAAACAGTGTTTCCCGCCTTGGGCAGAAGTACTTTGGCCTCTATACCACATTCCATTTACTGTGTGGGAATCCATGCTTAGTACTTCGCAGACAAACATAAATTTCGCATTACTGAAGGAACGAAATTGTTTAATTTATTGCTTTGTATAATACAGCTCTGAGCTTTCCTGTTATGTTTGGATATTAATTTTGAAAGTCCATTAATACTGTATTTTTAATCATTCTAGGCTGGATCTCTTTATTATCCCTTTATTTTCTATTCAAATACATGACACTGCATATTGAACTTATACATTCATGTGATTTTTTTTTTTAATATTCAGAATTTTAATAAGTTTATTTCGATACAAACAATTATGGATTTGCTAATTGAGGAGATAGGAAGAAATAGCGAGCGCTAAAATAACAAAAAAAAATAATGGTACTGAAAAGATTTGTTAAGTTATTATTCACATAAGATTCTATTTTACATTATTTGCAACTTATGGAAATATAAATAGTCCTTTCAAAATCATACGGACTCAAACTTTTTATGTCTTCAAACTATTTTGACGGGTAAACCCATTGTTGAGCACTTGTTTGGGTGGTTCAAATTGTGTATTTTCTATACAATTCGCAGGCAGGTAAAAGAAAACAAATAAGTCAACAAAGGATTATCAATTGTTGGAATATCAGAAATACCCTTGATGGGTTAATTGATTTGGGTCCGTAAGATTTTGGAAACACTATACTGAATCTAGTGAATCCCAATTTTAGTTTATGGTTTCGTAAGAATTTTTTTTTAACAACAAGACGCGGGTTTATACGTGTACACTAGGAAAGAACAGTCGTCATGACAAAACTGCTATTTACGCTTTTACGGTATAGTAAATAATCGGTAAAATATAAAAGAATTATACAATAAAAATAATCGAAAATGTTTGGTCGAAACCGAAACAGAAACACCAAGATGTATATCACGATTAAATTAACAGGTAAAAGTCACCTCAATTATGCTGCTATCTGTTGCGGCAAATTACTCATATGTATATCTGACAAAGAGTGAATAAAAACCCATTTATGCCAATTTTATCTATGTGTCTAACTGTCTATCTTACTGATCATCAAAACTTCGTTAGAAACTGTAGAACTAAGTTGAAATGTATGTAGCTTCTCTCTAAGAATCCATCGACTTTTAGGAAATGGAAATATTCTTCGTATTGTTTCATGTTACCTCGAAGTGAGGAAACTCTGGGGAGTAAAGTAATCTTCCTTGTGATAGAAAGTTATAAATTGAACGAGACATAGTCTTAAAAACTTAAGTGTAGATCATTCCTTTCCATTCAGTAACTCCTGAAGAGCTCGTTTTATTTCTTTACTTATAGCCGTATAGCGTATTATCTGTTCTTTTCCTTATACGTGTTTCTGTAGTTCTTTCACGTCACTCACCATTTTCTGTTTCGATTTATCGGTGGGTCTGCTGCCATCGTCTTTAATGTATATAGCTGCTTGGTTTGCTGGTCACAATCTAGTAAAATTGCTATTTAACCAGGAGAACGGAATCGTCACTGGTCGCTGGCCAGTGAGACCATCACACAAAATTAGTTTTTTCGTCAATATTTTTGTTATCCCTTTAAAAAAATCTATCATATACAGGTAACCTAATGAAAGTATCATATTAAAGTCGTTGTATTGTATTATTTTACGGAATAGATTTCATAATATTCCCTTTTACCCGAAGAATTTTAGATTATTCTTCAGAAATCTTCCCTGGTTTTGATTTTTTTGATTATCAAATCTCATCATAATTTATGTGTGGGATCAGTCGATGAGAAATTGAGCCGGCACATGAAGGCCAAAATTCGACGGTGGTTTAGACGATATTCGGTCGGAGCCAACTTACTGCTAGTCGAATTCTTTCGGCTACGTTAATTTTACAACTTATTATCATGGTTGGGATTTAATGATGACAAAAGGAAACAGAAAAATCGAGCTGCGAGAACGAAACATATTTTTAACACTTTCATTTAAAAAATTAATAATAAGCAGTTTTAAGCATTTCCATGTCGTGTTTTCACATAAAAACATCTGGACAGCAGAGCGGTGTTTGACGACAGATGAGAGTTTTTTTTTTGTGCTGACCGTTTGCCGAAATACTTCACAACGGTGGCTACAAAATCGCTCTATGCCGAGACAATAACAACTAACAAGTCAGTTTCTCACACAATCGCCATATAAGCTGAAAATGCTTGATGCGACCTACTGTGAGTCAGCAGCAATTCTTGAAATTGAAACCCAGTCTCACGCCTATGTTCTCGTTTGTGTACATTTATCACGGTCTCACGGGTGTTAATTTATTTAAAGTATGTGACGCTCCTTACAGTCTTTAAATATTCGTTTTAATAAAGATTTGCCTGCCTTTCTTGAAAATGTAATAATTATACTGGCAATACTTCAATTGTAATAATGTATTGTTATTGTAAATACTTCTTGTCTACTCTAATTTTTACATAGAAAATATTACTTTCTTAGATATATCCTTTGTACACTTCTTCGACCTCTTTCGAGAATCTAGATCCTCTTTGTTTTGATTTGACATTTCCTTTTCGTGTGGACGTGAAACGGGGAAGAATGATCTCGTATCCTAGTAACAACACTAAAACCTTTTAACGAAACTTTTTATTATATTTTTTTCTTGAAAATAAGTTACCATCTTATTCTTGTTACAGAAGCCGGTGACTGTATTCTTATGAAGACTTATCAGTAATAAAATAACCATAATATGAAGACCTATTAGTAATCAAATACCCATCAGATAAAAAAGTTTTCATCTATTACTTTTCTTCGAATTTTTATTAATACCTTACTCTTTCCATTATATATGTTATTTTTAGTTTTCTTTAATATGTTTTTTTCTTTAATATTTTCTGTAGCAGCCGGAAGAGTGCGTAGAAGTCATTTCATTATATTTACTACAACTTTATCAACTAATTAAAAGAAACAAGTAGCAAACAAAAAGTATATAATTCTCCGTGTAAAAGGTGATTACTTCTCCGTGTAAAAGGCGAACTAATATACTGCATCAAGAAGATTAGTTCTTACGAAATCTACTGATCACTAAATCCGAATTTTACTGTTCTGATAGTGGGCTAATCTGACCCGACTCGACTAATTACTATAGATAAACTACACCCTCCGACGAGTCGCGTAACCCGACAGAACTCGGAAAATGTATCTATAGTCACTTTATTATGTATTTATAATGAGAAGTTCAGAATCGATCGGGACGAAGATTAAAAAAAAGTCGTGATTGATATAAATTATTCAAGAAAGTCTGCATTGGTAACTAATAATACAGTTATTCATTTTGAAATAAGTCGAACTTGATATTAGGGAGTTATTTCACTTGGATCTAAAACTGTATCACATGGAAAGATGTAATATGTGTAATAAATGATCACATCCTCTCAAAACTGTTTCGTTAGACCAACATCGTGATAAAACTAATATAGGCCTACTGTATATGCCAGACCTATTGACTTGAAATAAACATAATTTATTTAATACTATTACTTTTATAATGTAGCATAGCGACATTTGCTTCCAAAAAAGTTTTTATATTTACAAGAATTTTATAACTTACAATATTATGCTTGCACAATCTCCAAATTTAATGATCGTATATAAAGCGATACCTATATAGCTTCCTGGCGTGCTTCATTTTTTTGGTAGAAAAGTAATACGACTGACTCTATAAAACTCTTCAATGTCAATTTTATTGACATTGGCTTTAACTGACGCTATCTCCAGTAACAACGTCACAAACTTAATTTGTTTTTTCGATTTGAGAACATGAAATAATTATATGGAATCACATCACGTATTAAGAATGTCCTGGTCTCACTGAATTGCCCTTTTAGACTTAAAACTCAACGTTACCGAGATTCTTGTGTTACAAAGTTCATTGTTGTAGTGGACCATTCTGTAGTAATCACCGATTTCAGCCTAGAGGCAATATGTTTTCACTCAAAAATCTCATGGCAGTAAATATGATTGGTAGCCTATAAAAACAACATATCAACATGTTGATTATTGAATAAACGCATGAATATCAATACCGTTTTGAATCTGTCATTTCTTTGATTTTATTCATTTGATGGTCCTCAGTTTGAGTTGTAGCACCATTTTTTTCGCATTATGGTAATAAGAGGACATCCTTATCTCCAAACAGAATCCATTTGAATTTATTTTCCATTCACAAAAATAAAATGAAAAGTAACATTTCTTCACATTGAAACTGTTGAGTGAATAGCAATTTCTGTGACATTGTTACCGGAGATAGTGTCAGTTAAAGAGCTGTAGCAATATTTCCAGGAGTGGTAAGGACACCAAAATTGGTGTGTAGTTTTCCAAAGGACCAGCCGTGAAGGTCGTAAGATCCATTTTCAATAAAATTGACAATGAAGAGTTTTATAGTCAGTCGCATTACTTTTCTACTAGACTTCGTATTTCATAAGACAAATACATCTATATAATTACAACAATAAATAATAAATAAATAGATATATGGCAGCAACTGGCATAGGGATCGACCGGATATCCGGCCGTTTTTCCCGCTCCTGTATCCGGCTTCTTCCTGCCGAATATCCGGAGCAAAGCGTATTCGTAAAATTATGTGTCCTTTTATAGCCTCAAAAAACGAAATATTTCCCCATAATATTTCATAATTTAAACTTTTATTTTACGGACACTTACAGTGATTCCGCGGTTTAAAGCCCTTAAATAAAAAGTATGCACTTACGAGCCCATGGGCGTTTAGGTGACCTGTTTCATTTTCCAAGATCCATAAAAACTATTTACCTTACAAAGTAACCTAAGAAGACTTGAAAACAGGCTTCTATAATCGCTAAAACATTAAAAAAAATGATGTATTTCGCGCGTATAAATCTCCGAAAAAGATGCATTTCACGCGCATAATTCTCCGAAAATGATGTATTAGTGATGATTTAATAATATATCCAAAAACGATCTATATGTGTTGAAAAGTGATTATTATGTGATATAAGGGATCTAGTCTGGAAAATTATTGATTTCTTATGCAGAGAATATTAAAAAGCGATCTGTAATATAAAATATGCAATAACATTTATCAGAAATTGTCAGTAAATTGTTATTTTGCATGATTATCAATATACTGTAGGGAAATATGACGTGTTATTTTAAGAAGTTGTGATGTGTCATTATTGAAAACGATTGTGTCACTAGAAATGATGTGGCACTATTGGGAAAGATGATGTGGGTCTATCTGGAATGTTTTTCTATTCATTTTTCGATCTGTAATATAAAATGTGCAATAACATTCATCAGAAATTGTCAGTAAATTGTTATTTTGCATGATTATCAATATACTGTAGGGAAATATGACGTGTTATTTTAAGA
>JAQIWE010003500.1:0-11739 GCA_034698565.1 Campodea plusiochaeta | reverse complement strand
TCTCTTATTGATAATGTTCACTGCTTGCAGAAAGGGTAGTCTACATGGACATCGCACTTTTTTATTTTTGATTACAGAAACTTGTAATTTTGAATAAATGATGTTTTAAGGGATCTAAATAACTTCTGAAAATTTCTAACGATTTGGTTTAGTAGGTTTCGAGAAATTAATTTTTATAAAACTCTATGACATATGTTGGGGAACAAATAATATCTATCTCCCAGCATGCTATAAGATAGGGATTTAGCAAAAACTACTAGACCAAATCGTTAGCAATTTTCAGTTTCTAATTAGATTTATTAATAGATTATTTATTCAAAATTACTAGTTTCTATGATGAAAAATAATTTTGATGACGTATTGATGAACATTATGAATAGAACTGTAGACTTTTACTTCACTACATTTTCGCAAAGAAATTGGTATTTTCCAGAACATGAACCGGATGTCCGATTGTAACCGGATCGGTGTCATTCGACTCGTCTTCTTGATCCGATCCGATAGCGATCGACAAATTTGGCTCCACGGTTCCAAAATTATTGATTTTTAAAATAAAATGTTTATTTCACAGCGTTATTGCTGGACCCATTCTTCCGCCACTGTGACGGTTGATGGTCTGATTCGTGTGAACGGGTCTGATCCAAAAAATGATCCGTGATCCCATCTACCCACACCCCCAATTCGGAGATGATTAATGATCAGGTTTGTGCCAAAGAATTTTTTGAAGTTCAAATATTAATTATCAATCTCAAGAAAATGTGGCAACACGGGTAAGAAAACAAGTGTGATTTAAAAATTTAACTTCCCGCTTTCATACTCTCTCCTCATTGGCTGGATTTCATGAGTGATTGTGATTGGTTGGTGAGAGCGCCGAAAGAAGATTCTTATAAAATTTTGTTTAAAATGAAAACCCATTGTGATAATTTGTAGTTACGATATTACATGGAAGACGTTTAAAGATAGGCTAATGCGAATAGAGGTAAGCTTATAAGATTTTATTTTGTAGTTTGTTTTTGTACATCAAATGAAAAATACTGTTGAATCAGATGTCCTTAGGGTTGTCTTGTTTGTGGCTGCATGATTATTTTTCAATCTGTGGCAAGATTTGAATATCTTTTGATATCTTGTTATTTGGAGAGGTGGATAATTCAGTTATGTCAATCACTGATTGCTGAAAGAAATGGAAAAAAATTATTTAAAATTGAAATGTTGCATTTGTTTACTTTGTCTCAGTGTGAAGCCAGATATAGCCTATGGGTGATATTTTTTAAACTGTTGTTTGTGGACATTTAAAGTTTTAATATACAAACAAGGGCAGTTCAAATTAAGGTTTGGTACAGTGCTAAATACCATTAGCTAGGCGTACATAAAATATTGGTAAGCCTGCCTAGATCTAATCTGATATCTTTTCCAAGCAATTTTCATTCGTACCTTAACCTTATTCTGTTTGTGTTTAATATATTTGGGGTCTTTTGGTAAGCCAACCTAACTTACAGACTAGGTACTGATAGGCTATCAGAACCAATTGCAAAAAATATGAATGAAAATTCATTGTAAATCACAATGTTATGACGTTAACTCCGCCAAAAAGAAAAAAAAAGTAAAGAAATCAGCAGATCATTTTTCGTCTCGTACGTATTTATCAAATATACTCTCGATTTAGTAGTATGATTTAAGAAAAAAATTAAGATTTTGAAAAAAAATATAGCTTATATAGGGCCTATATATATATTTTTTTTTATTTTTTTTTTTTTGCACTTTCTTTCCCGATTATAGCAATCCGTTCTTGGTAATTATATTACCAAATTGCCGCACTTTTTCCACCCATGTGAAAGACCCTAAAGTCCCTAATATATTATTGACTACTGAAAGTTAAATTACCGTTGAATTAATATTGTATTACTAATTTGATGCTAGCATGTAATCTGTAATCATTTAAGAACTAACCTTCCCTGTATTATTTCCAATGGCTGATGTGAGACTATCCGATCCACTTCTATGTCCTCTCGCATCACCAAATGGAGTAACAGGAATTATCAATGAACTATTTATCAATGAATTGTTTATAATGCCACCTCCACCTATATCATCTGGTTCATCTTCCCCTACTTTAATTAATTCTGGTTTATCACAACCTTCCAACCATAATGTAGAAACTCTTCCTTTTCCTTTTAAATCAACCTCGCCTCTCTCACGCAGTTGGAAGACTCCAAACGTTGCTAACATCTCACTTGTTGCTAGGCTAACATGGATCTTTAACGCTGTATGGGAGAAATGGGAGATAGCAAATATTGTAATGATTCAGTTTTATAAAGTCTGTTTACATTTCAACTTCGTGACTAGCGGTTTTTAAATTTCAATTTTTGCAATTTTGTAGTCAAGATCTGATAGGCCTAGGTTACCATTATAAATTAAAGTGATTGTAAATCTGAATTAAATATTTATTAGGAATTATTTAAAATTACAAGTAACAGAAGTTACTTAAAATAAAATCATGATTGATCTAACGTAAGTGCACTCTTGTTTAAAGGCATGTATACAAGTAGTACTCTGAAGATAATAATTTCAAATCTTAGTGGAATTTTGTACATCATAGCCGACATTTTTAAATGCACATTTAAAAAAGTTGAATTTTAAAATATTTTTGCAAAGTAAACATTAGTTTTAATGAGAGGCCTAAATTGAGACATTCAACACAGAGTAGTGACTTTTTTGTGCCCCATGATACAATACTGCTTCGGACAAACTCGGACAAACTTGCAGGTTTATACTGATTGTGTCATAACACATTATAAGTGTGTGTTGCCTACGTAGTTCTTACGTTCACCAGCTGATTCCATCCTGGATGCAGTATTGACTGTATCTCCAAACAAACAGTAATGTGGCATCTTCTTACCAACGACTCCAGCACATACAGGACCTACAGAATACAATATTTATATTGGGACAGTTTGAAAAGCATTGAATGGGTTAGATTAGAGAATTATTCAAAAGTATCAATCAACCTTTAGATTGATATCTACTGAAAATATGTTCACATTTTAATTTGACCAAGATTGCTGAAAAATAGAAGAAAGGGAAATTCAAAATTTGTTATAGACTAATCTAAAGGCCTTTATAAATTATACTAAAGATAATTATATTATTTGCTTTTGTTACATCCAGTCAGGATTACAGAGAATATTGAAGGGTATTACGGTACCCTAACTAATATATATGATGGAATTATCATGTATGTTACGTTATTTTAAGAACTTCAGGTTAGCTGACAGTATCTTATTGCACACTGCAGTAACATAATGTGTAAATATTTATTTCGTATAAAAATATATTTTCAAATAGCATATGATCGCAAGAGTGGTTTGTAAAATATTTTAGTCTATAATTTACGGCATGATGATGACCTAAAGTTTCTGTGACTCTTTTTCATTGTGAAATAATTTCTTTCTTTCTGTTGAATGTACTGTTGGTAGTTGTGTACCTGTGTTAAAGTTGGTAGTTGTGTACCATGTAATGTTGGTAGTTGTGTACCTGTATGAATTCCAATTCTTATTTTAAGTTGTTCCTCTGGTAGATGTCTAATAGTAAAAGCTTTAACTGCTTCTATTGTTGCCAATGCCATCAATGCTATTTCATATGAATGTCTGTTATCATTACGGACAGGTAGACCTGACACAACCATGTAAGCATCTCCAATAGTTTCAACCTACAAGTAAACAATTGCAATATGAGTTTTAGCAGAAACTATTTTATATTTATAAACAATAGCTGTAAGACAAACCATTTAAAAGTTTTTACGAGAAGCTTTCGAAGTGCTGTCCACAGTGTAACTTTTAAAGAGAAGACTTTATCCCTGTGCACGAACTTAATCTTGTAATTTTTATTTTAAAATTTTTGTGACATAGGTGTACACGGAAACAGAATTGTTGTGGTGATTTTTTTTTGTTTCTACAGTATCTGACTAGGCCTATGTGGTTTCTTTATATTTTAATTATTTCATTCCCTTTTCCCTCCACTCAGATCAAAACTTTCATTTGATGAACTTCGAAATTTTCACGAATTTTTCAATTCTTTAACGCAATAATTTTTTTTGTGAAAAGTTTAATATGAGCTGCTCTGGATCGAGCAAGATTTGAAAGTAAGTCTGTTGGAAAATAGGCAGCAAAATCTTTTTTGAGACTTTGAGAGTAAATTATAATCACTTGATGGCAGTTTTACATCTTGAATATTGCCTGGATAAATCGGTCGTCAATATTGATGGCTTTATTTTTGTTGTTTGTTTACAATCGTTTTGTGTTTTCTAAAACTTAACAGTGATTTCTTCTTTCTCTTCTAACCTTATAAACATCGTAATATCCAATAATCCTATCAAATATCCCATAGAGATCACTGAGAATCTCTATAACCTGCATAGGAGTGGACCTTGCACATAAACATGTGAAGCCAACTATATCATTAAAGTACACCGTCACCGCTTCAAACTGCTCTGGCGCCACCGTCTCTCCTTTCATGAGTTGAACTGCAACTTCTCTTGGTAGCACTTGATAGAGGAGTTCTTCCGAACGTCTCTTTTCTAAACTGAGTTGTTGAGTTTTCTCTTCCACGAGTGCTTCTAGATTTGTTGCATATTGTTCCATTCGACGGAGTAAGTCGTCCATTAAACTCTCGCCAGCGTTACCTCTGAGGGAAAATCAGAAAATTCAGTAAACATTGGATTGTGACAGTAAAATCTATGGAACGGAGGAAGTTCAAGATAGAATTAGGCCTACTGTATATTATACTGTGTTTCCATCAGGCACCGGGTGCGCGTTTTTTATTTCGGGTATCTGGTAGAACTTCAGGTAATTACTACCCGAAAACGGCAGACAATTACGTCGAAAACGGAAAAAACGAAAAAAAAAAAAAATGCCGGTGCAAACGAGAAAAGACGAAAAAATGTCGGCGAAACTCAAAACCTTTGAAGTTCGCTGGAAATGAACATCGCGTAGTCACATAAAGAGGTGTTTTTTCATTCGATTTCACTTGATTTTATATGATTTCTTGATTGATATTATCAACAGATATACTGATTTTTTGTTCAAATATACAAAACACAATAAGAGCCGAAGCCAAAAGAAATCAGCGAAATCCACAAAATTGCAAATTTTTTTAAAGTTCGCAACCCATTGTGCTGTTTATAAAACTTGAGTTTTCTTTTCCCTTATTATTTCTTGCTTAATTCTTCATTATTATTGTTGTTTTGATTCTTACTTGATCATCTTCCTGCATGTTGATCTGATGACATCAAATGTTGGTCTATCATCCGGGTTCTCACACCAACATCTCTCCATTAACTCCAACAATGAAATATCACATTCTGATTGTCGTGACATAACAATAGGACGGAATGGTGGAGATTCATTAGCCATAACACGAACCACTATCTCTGAAATAACAGAATATATTATTTATTAGCAACGTTAGAAAATTATGAATAATGTTATAGTCCTGTTCCATATAAATCCGAATCAAGTAAGGCAATCTTGTCCGTTTTATTTTTCGACCAAACAACAATAAATTTTCGTCAATGTGTAAAACAATTGTTTAACATTTAGCAAATCAAAGAATGCTAAAATGAATTCTGCTGGGGATCCCGTTTTTATCCTCAAATTAGAATTATGTAATAATTAACTATCATTTTAAGAATAAATACATTGCGAATTGCGAGGCGAATTGTCATAATCTTGGTCTAGATACGATTCCAAATTATCGTAATCTCGATTCTCTTTGCTACTTATTTATAGAATTTATCATTGAAAAGTTGTGAAAATTTTTTGCAATAACTTCCAAAGTAACATTCAGTTTAAGCTGAAAAGTGAAAAGCCTCTAAAGGAGAGTAACATTTCGAAAAGGAGTCAATGGTTGCCAAAGCTACGTCAATTTATTTTTTCTTGGAACAAATATTCTGTATCAGTTTAGATTGAATTTGCAAAGATCTTCCTCATTGTTTTCCTTCTTATTAATTTATAATGTTGCTTATAAAGTGATAAATAACGTGAGGTTCCAGCATAATTAACGTGTACCTTGTGGAGTCATATTCTGCCTGTAAACTTCGAATGGTCCTCCTCTCAAAACGATCTCTTCTAATATAATAGCGAAACTGTAAACATCACCTTTCTGACTTGATGGGAAACCAGGAAATGACGTCAGAGCTAGGAATTCAGGAGCAACCCATAACAACTCTGAAATTGACAAGTGCTTCAGTACTTTGTTTATGTGAAGAATATTTTCCTCTTTCATTTGAATTCTTTAATAATTTTATCTTCTTTACAATAATTTAATTTAAATAAATCTGATATACAATAGTTCTTGTTATAAAATTACAAGAAAACATGTACCGGCGTTCGCTCTCTCTGTGAACCCTTGCTCGTAATCGGTCAAGAGCACGGGTTCACAAAACGAACTTGTAACCAAACACTCCAATCTTACTGTCCACTCTACAAATTAGTTCAGAATATAAAATTGTAAAATGCTTTGAAGAAATATCATTTTATAATTAATTTTTTAAACGCGTTTCCTCCGTATACAGGGTGTCTCACAAATATCAGTCCCCTTGAATATCTCCTGAAATATGAATTTTAGAATATTAGTGTAAATTGCAAAGTTGTAGTGAAAATTCTGAATTTTCAGATGCCGTAGTCCGTTTCACTGTAAAACACTGTGGAGTGATCCAGCGATGCAAAATTTCTTAAAATAATAGGAAACAGCCATCTTGTCTGTGGACAAAGTTGCAGAGCTTTCATCTAAACCTATTTCCCAGACCCCTAAAATAAATCGAAATTGCAACATTTTAAATTTCATAAACGGGAAGTATCACCTTATGACAAGCAGTTGAACTGCACCTCAGAAAATGCCGCACACCTAAAGGTGGTATATTTTACTGATTTTAGTGCTGTTTTCATGCCTAACTTTTTTTTAAATAACATAATCACATACACTTCTTGACTTGACCATTGCAATGTAATATTACAATAATATACATAATGCGTAAAATCTGTTATTTCTTCAAGTTTGGACTATCACGCTGTACTTATTATAAATTACAGTAAAATAATCATTTACAAAATATTAGTTTTTGATATAACTAATTAAAAAATAATTAGCTTTTACGAGTGAACGATTTGTATGAAAGATTAATATGTGTGTGTTAGTAAAGTTATCTGGTCCAATTTTATAGGTATAGTAATATTCTTCTGTCTTTTCAAGCACTATATTAATTTATAACAACTTCATTGAATACACTGTAATAGTTTTTAAATCTTCCATTTGTTGGTTACTTCGCTGTTCCAATTATTATTTCCGTTATCATATAAAGCCAGGCGCGGGTCCAGAATTTAGCCATGGGAGAGGTTGAGAAGAAGAAATAATTTAACCTCATAGTTATGTATCTCGAGAATGAAACCCGTGAGAATTTTTTTCTTTTTTAAAGTTAAAATTCTTAATAATAACTCTGTCTGGAAAGGAGTTTTGGGAAGAAAATGAAAGGTTTTTCAATAATTTCGCTTGTTTTATGATTCTTTTCTTCAGATTTTTTATATAATTTTTTTCTTTTTCTTTTCCTCGTGGGGGGAAGGGATTGAGCCCCTCCCCCGTATAGAGAGGTTAGATCGCATCGTATTAATATTATTGTAACTATAACATATAAATAAGAAAAGTGGCTCTCTCATAATTACATAACATTAAGAACTTAAGAGCCCTGTAATTATAAACTAGGACGGTATTTAATGCGTCACTTACCGAACCCAATTTTTTCGATACCGAAATATAGTAACAGCAACACCAATTATTTCAGTTCTGGCTGATCATTATTGTATAGCATTGTTTTTTTTACAACACTGAAGTCATTGCTGCACTATTATACGAAGGTCGTTTCGAGTTTTAAAGGTGCAGTGGCTGTATAGGAAGAATTACTCAATAATATTTTAATCATGTATTATTGCACTTTTGACATAAAATAAAAAGATAAATATTTAAGAATCTAATGTTATATTTATTGGCATTTTTGTGATTAAGTAATTTGCAACATATATTATGGATAGTTTGGTATAGGAAATAGGTAGGCTACCATACTTAACGATACTCACATGTGTATAATTTTATACTAAAAATAAGCAGCACTAAAATCTCAACATTCATGTGAAGATGCTGAAATATTAAAGGTTCAATTCGAATCAGTTGTTTTATTTTCCTATACACTGGATACTAATAAATACATTATTGCATTTGAACCATGGGTGTGATTTAAATTTCCGGTTGTGGGTATCAAAAGTACTAAACCACCCGAATTTTAATCCTTCAATTCCTTTGTAGGTACGGTAGTGTGATAATTATATTTTCATTTGACCTCTTCATTAATAATATATAAGATGCGCTTACTTTGAAGATACAACTATTCTTTTTGAAAGATCTACAGCAGCGTCGGTGGAATAAACACTTTCGCACGGTATATTAACCACTGCTGTTTGTTGACATGTCAACCTGTTTACAAATTAATATCTGCTTGAGTGAACATTCCAGTGTGATGAATTAAATATGAACTACTCAAAAGAAGAACATGGTGAACTTATATTATGAGTGTGGGAAGAATACAAAAATGACTTCTCGCCGTTACCAAGAAATGTATCCTGATTGGAGATGCCCCAGGCACTCAGTTATGAGGCGAACTATTGGAAATTTCGAACAAACTGGATCAGTGCAATCGCTGAATAAATTCGGAGGTAGGAAATTCACTGCTCTTAATGACTATAACGCATCACTCATTATTGAAGACATCGAAATGAATCCAAGGAAAAGTTGTCGTCAGTTATCAGAAGCCAGTGGGATTAGCAAATCCAGTGTCTCCAGAATTTTAAACGATTATGGTTATCATCCGTTTCATATTTCCACAAATCAGAGCCTCAAAGAAAAAGACTTCCTGAAACGATTGGATTTTTGTATTACCATGAAAGGCAACATAGCAAAGGATCCACAATACTTAGACCGTAGTCTGTTCACCGATGAAAGCACTTTCGATAGGACGGGATGCATCAACTACCACAATTAGCATATGTACGCTCAGAGGAATCCACACGGTACAAGGGAGTCACATTTTCAAACGTCTTTTAAGCTAAACGTTTGGTGTGGAATTGTGGGAGATTACGTGGTAGGTCCTTTCTATTGTCACAACCATATTCGGATAGTGCACAATCTAAAATGTGTTTATTGATTTCACTCAGAATATTATATGATTAAATAAATATATTTTGTTATCATTTGTATTGTAACAAAATTTAAATAATTATTATTAAACCATGTCAACGTTTTAAACTCTAATTACCAAATCTCAGTATTATATAAAAGTTCAACGAGGACCAAGATCCTACTGGTGCTGGAGGTGCCCAAGGCTCAGCGACAGACCGAACCGAGCGACATGGAGATGTGACGTTGCCCCGAGGGGTGCGTCACGCAGTCAGTCGGCGGAAAGATGGTCTGAAATATCACAACAGTACGAAACGCCAGTAAGGGCGCAGTCTACCAGTTCACGAGGCAGAAACAAGACACCAGTAGCACGAGTGGAGTTGCCAGAGGTACTGGAAGACCACAAACAGCCGTTAGTCAGAGAGTCATGCAACTCGCTGCGTCGGAATCCGACAGCGAAGATGAAGCCTCACCAGCTAGGCAGATTCAAGCTGTTAGGAACCAGCCCGATAGAATGAGTACAGCGCGAGCTGATACCGTCGACTACTCAGGTAGGCAAGTCCTCGTGATCAAGGATAACGGACCACGAGTTGACATGCCTATATATGAGGAGTCTGCCACTGAACAGGCACCTTATATTTTTCTAGAGGAGTTGAAAAGGTACCAGAAAGCTGAAGACTTCTCTGACAAATACATCCTCAACAAGGTGCTACCTCTGGCGCTGAGAGGGCAAGCAGGTGGATGGTATGAGAGTCGAGCCCAAGAAGGAATATACACAGACATTTCTTCCTTCGAGGTCGACTTTCGCCTCCATTTCTTGCCACCTAATGCCGATAGCATTTTACGACACCAAATCAAGTCCATGTATCAAGAGGAAAGACAGTACGTCGGTACTTTTATCAACGAAATAACTACGGCGTACAGACGTTTACAGAAGGGGATAACCAAGGAAAAGCAATTGAGAGAAATCGTTGCCCGTCTCCGGCCCGAGAGATGAGAACGACCTCATTTGTTTCCGTCGCTGCCTTACAGGACGCCGCGTTGGATGCTGCAAATAAATGCAACATCCGGAGTGGACAGCGATATGAACCTCTCCTGGTGGGTGAGCGTCGAATTCGAGAAAAAGGTGCACTTCTCCCGCTCGGGAGGAGAAACGACTCCTCTCAAACTGCCTCCATCCTTCGTTTCCTGTAACTATATTACCAAACTATTGAACTTATTCCACCCATGCTTTTCTTAGTTTTTCAGCATTTTAATTAATACAGCCATATTAAACACTAGCATATGTCTAAATGTACGGGAATCGAAGTAGGCCTACAAAATGGTAACGTAGCTACTTTTTATTATTTTGCCTAACAATAAAAATTAAGTTATCAATCCCTCCATTCAGTGATGTTGTTTGACACGAACTTTAGGGCAGGGAAAATCAGAAGCACAAGATAATGTACAATCAATAGAAATGCCAAATAAATACCAATAACGGAAGAAACTATACAACGAAACGTCCTTTACACGCCAGTAGCGAATATTTGTATCAGGTGCTGCTGGTTAGCGGAGTGAAACTCGATTTTGATTACAGCAACGTAATCATGCAGGATGTTAGAAGAAGGAGGTTATTTGAAGTGAACGTAGGATCTCTTTTCTCAATGCCAGTCGAAGATAGAAACCGTGATCTACAGAAGTTGGAGATAGCGAATGTGAAAAGCGAAAGGAAAATATAATATCTGGCATTATGAAACTTCCGTTTTTAAGGAATTCGAGGAGATCCATATGACCATTTTCTATTGGAATTATATACTGTTGTTCGTGAACTTTTAGCACATACTTGTTCTTTAACACCCGTTTACATACTGAACATGTGAACTGAACATCAGGAGTTAAACCGCCATCAACAATTAAACCATAATACCCACAAGAAAAGAGAAATTTTCTTAATACATACGCTAATCTGCGAGGGGGATCAGAAAGTAATTGAGTTACTGATATACGGAGAAACTATTGTGTATTCATAAAAATACAAATATACAGATTAAAGAGCAGGTAATTATCTACACTTCATCTAGGTTTCATTAACTTTCATGCACTTGTCTTGAAATGGCACTAATTAAATAAAATTCATCTAGTGAATTTTGTTCGCATTGGAGTAAAAAAAAATGTTTCATGTGTAATTTCAACTCGTTATTTGAATGAAATAAATTTGTGACGGTGCAATGATTTTCACAGGTGCATCAGAGTTCATTTTCCTTTAAAACTAGGTTAGGCACTCATCAGGACTTATCTCGTAGAATCCACCCCTGTTGTATGCACGTTCTCAAACATTTTAAGTGATAAGCTGGAAAAGTTGATATATGAGTGAATGATACCCGAGAAACACTTCTCTGTCTTGGAATCTAATGTTCCCATCTGAACCTTTACGTTTATCTCTAGTCTACAATGACTGCATTGAAAAAAAGTACTATTCATATTAATAGTAAAAATACTTCACTCAGCGTAAGCTAATTCAATTAGATAGCTTATATCATC
>JAQIWE010003499.1:0-11740 GCA_034698565.1 Campodea plusiochaeta | reverse complement strand
AGCTGCCGTTTCCATAGTGCAGGTCGGGTGGTCGGCAAGAATTCTCCATTTTGTACGATCTTTCCATAGTTCAGTATCTAAAACGTCACTCCATTTTTCTCCTCTTCTTTCTACAGCCTGTTGCACTCCTTCAATCCATCTCTTCTTGGGTCTTCCTCTTCTACTCTTTCCAGTTATTTTCCATTTTAATGCTTTCTTTGGGATTCCGTAATCGTCCAATATTTTACATGACCAAACCACTTCAATCTTACATTTTCAACTCTTTGACAAAAAGGTTCCACTCCTATCACTTCTCTTATCTCTTCATTTCTAATTCTGTCTTTCCTAGTTTCCCCCAAAATCACTCGTAAAAATCTCATCTCAGCTGCCTGTAATTTCCTTTCTTCCCTTCCTCCCACTGCCCAAGTCTCACTCGCATACGTTAATAGAGAGGTTTGGTTTGAAGCTTTTCTTGAAGTCGTCTTCAAGAGAAGCGCACTCATTGACTGAAATGAATGTATGATGTCATAACGTTTGAAGTCGAGCTTCTAGGCTAGAAATTTGTGACTTCAAAACTGATCTTGAAGTCGAGGGATTAATGATAAATCATGCCCCTTTTAACAAACGATTGGCCAATACGGTACATGATATTTGAGTTAAAAGAGAGTTTACTGAATTAAATCATAATTCGTCTACTAATATTGAGGTTAGTACTCAAAATTAGCTCTGGTTTATTCACACTACAAAATATGGAAATTTCAAAATTTATACAATAGCCTTTGAATCAAGTACTTGTTTTCTAGAATCCTGTCTTTAAGCCAAACAGTAAATCTATAATTCTTTTCAGAAGTCGCTTACAAAATCTAGAAGTTGGTAGAAAAGTTCCAAGTCAAATGTCTGTAATGTTGGAATAAAATATGTTTCATATAAAATTTTCGTGCATTTTCTAGGCACATCTTTGTTCCAAATTAAATTTTTCATAATATTGTAAAATTTGCTTCCCTACTGTATCCTATTTATCTACTGCTTTTTGCTTCCTCACCCAAAAGACTTCCAAGATATTTAAAACTATCCTAGTTAATAATTCGTGGAAGCCCATAGACTGACTGTGCTGATAATTCATATTCAAAAAGGCTCTGAACTCAGCAGACATATAGATATTTTCTGTAAATTTTCAAGTTTCATGTAAACTCATTATCAACGTTTGATATCTGTATTAATATTTGTATTATTGCCTGAGTGAGTGAGTTCAGAGTCTTTTTGAATATAAATACCAGTTAATCTATCCTAGTTACTAATTTATCCTAAGACATCCTCTGTGCAAATTATTATAATGAGAATGTGCGTTATTGTTATTGGAAATCTATGAGAATTAGTGCTTTCTATTTATTTCGCAATCGTATGTTTCAGGTTCCATCGATTGCAGTGATTGGTTCTGGAGGTGGTTTACGTGCAATGATTGGATTAAGTGGAGCAGTTAAAGCATTAAAAGAAAGTGGAATATTAGATTGTTGTATGTATCTTGGAGGATTATCTGGATCATCATGGTCAGTTCAACGAATAATAAAATTGCTTCACATGTATTGATGCCTGATAGTTTTGTGATATACGTATTTATATTATAACGTACACTATAAGCAACTTCAATTCTGAAGAAATTCTAAGTTTTATATAAAATTATGCACAGATTTATTTTTTAAAGTACAAATGTTTTGAAGTTAATAAACACAAAAAGAGATAATACATATTGTTTACTTTGAATATACGTCTATTTCAAATTTAAAACGCTTTTACAAAAAAATATTATTCAATTCTTACATTTGTGTAATGCTTCTCTTTCATTTCCAAAGTACAATAATGAAAAGTTATTATTGTTTTAGTTTCTTTTTTTAAGTTCGATTTGGTAAAGCTGAAAACCTTCGATTTGGTAAAGCTAAAAATTAACAATTCAAATAAAATATCTCAACAGCAGTGCTCTTCATGCTTTTTTTTTTTTTAAATATCTCTTATTTTCATTTTTTATTCTTCTCAGGTACGTAGCCTCATTATATTGTCAACCAGATCTTTCAGAAACAGCTATAGCTGAACATCAACTGGGGATGAAATCCAGGGCTAGTAAATACTGGCATAATAACCTTACACCACTAAGCATTTACAGATATATTTCAGGAGTTTTTAAGAAGAGTTCTGAGAGACAACCTGTAAGCTTCACTGATTTCTATGGGCATTGGTTAGCAAATACGATGGATTTGGTAAGATTTAGTTTTTGAACCACATTATTCTTTTCTCATTCTCTGTAATACAATACAAAACATTTTTATGCTTTTGTGACTATATAGCTGTTTTTTGTTAGACTTATTTAGATAATTTTTCAAATATTATTATGAATGCAAGAATATCAACAAATCCACACAAAAATTCTGTTAATATATAGGAAGTTCCTTGCATCGATTTCTCAAAATCTGCAATCTGATCTAATACTAAATTTTGTAAGTTGAAGACCGTCATATTATAATTTACAACATCACAATGTTGAATGACACAGATGTTATCTCTGAAAATACATTTATAGACTGTAAGATGGTTAACCTGTAGCTGATAACTTAGTTGACTTATAACGCGGCTTCTCAATAATCTCCCATTTCTTGCACTTACTCAAAAATAATAAATTTATATCAAACTATTTGACAACTTTCATCTCATCATTAATTTCTCTTAAATGAATAGTTATGATTTTTGAAAGAGGAGATAATGATTATAAAAATTATTATAAAACCACAGTAGAATTGTTGCATTATAATATAAGGTTGACAATTTTCGGTATCCAGTTTATAATTCGCGAATTTTCATCATATTTTTATATGGTGCTAAAATACACTGAACAATCTGAATATAAGATAAATCAGGAAAATATGAGATTTTATCGCTTTCACGAGTACATTTGATTATAGATAACAGTATCAGGTTATACTATTACAGAGTTTCACTCCTTTTCCTCTTTTCATAGCCTGCTAATGCCAAGTTGAGCCACCAGAGAGTATTAGTATCAGAAGGTCAGAATCCACTGCCTCTGGAAACTTGCTTGATTGTTAAGAAAAATGTATCATCAGCTGATTACGGGGTAAGCATGAGCTGGTCGTGTACTGTTTAACTGTTAGTAATACTTATCAGCTTTTTCAGTTTGTTTGTTACAATGAGCTTACTTGTCGTTTGCTATTCTCCTTCGTGAAAAGTTAGAACTTAAAATATAATGCTATTATTTTATACTTTAAATATTTGAAGAACGTGAGTACTACTAAATTGGCAAGATGTCAAAGACTGGCAAACATCACACTAATTATCAATGTCACTAAACGAGTTTATTACAGTCGTTTATTATACTGGATATAGTGTAGACACAATAGTAGAGCAGTTTCGCACCATTAATACCCACAACAGGTGATTGCCTTCATCTATCTAAGAAAAGATGGTATAAGGGATGTACAGGCATGACACAGCGGTAATGATCTACCAGGCCTCTTCCAATCTTCTTTTACAACAGTGTACAGTACTTCCGTTAATTACACTTTAGGTGTCTTTCAACTATTCTTAATTAACATTTTTAAATCTTCCTCCTATCTGGACGATGTCACCACCTTTGATCTCTATTTTTATAAAAAAATGTATCTCCTTTCAAACTTGTCACTAATGTCATATTTCAAACTATTACTTTGTCAATTAAAAGAAATTTGATTGGTAGTTTTGTAGGCCCAGACCAATAAGAGCAGTACATGGGTCTCTCACCTCCGCCTTCTGAAGTTTGAAATATTTTAGCGGGAAGCAGTATTGAAAAAAGTTTTTTTTTTATTTTTTATTTTAGCATCAGTTTAAAGAGATTATAATTAAATGTACCTTAATAAATCATTTGGTACAAAGGTACATTATTTTTATTAAATTTAAAAGTACTTCCGGAAAGCACTATAATTGACAACATCGATGATATTCTGTAGTTGTTTTAAATATCTTTCAGGAATGGGTTGAGTTTACTCCATTTGAAGTTAGTATAGCAAGATATGGAATTCATATGAAAACAGAATATTTTGGAAGTAGGTTTTATCTCGGGAGAATTATTCACCAATATGCAGAATTGCCACTACACTATCTCATGGTTAGTAAACAATGAGTACAAAATTACTTTCATCCCTATCTGAATAAAAATATTAATTCTATAATTTATTTTTACAGGCGGTTTGGGCAAGTGCCTTCTGTGTTTTAGCTCGACGACTAATACATCATTCTTACACTTCAGAATATATTAATTTAATGAAACCTTCACAAAAAATGGGAACAGAAGAACGTTTTCTCAGGGAAATAGGTTAGTTCTTAATATCCAGGTTTACTTTTTGTTTTCTGAGTTATGTAATTCTGAATGTCAAAACCAAATTTATTTTGTATACTGACTCATACTGTTAATAACAGATCCATACAATTACAATACGTTGATTTTTATTAAGGAAGGATTATTATGTATAAATGTGAGAAATTTGTGTAAGGAGCTTAACAATAACAACTCGGACGATCGTAATTAAAGGTGATTAGATAATTAAGTGTCAATTTCTCAGAATTGTGTAAAGCGTCTATTGCAAAAGACTAGAAATCTAGTATGATTGTAAGCAATTTGTTAAAACAACGGAGTACAGGCTTGTGGTTGTGGTATCATTCTGTTCAAAAAGTTTTCATAGAATTTGTTAAAAGTTTCTTTTATTACTTTCTTTTTATTTATTTACTTATTTATTTCAACATACAGCTTTACAGTCAAATAATTGTACAGAAAAATAGTTTATAAATAAACCTGCAATAATTTTTCCTTTTGAAAAGTCAAGTGTTCTCTCAACTAAACGATTCATAAAGTTAGACAGTATTCAAATCTGTTGAAAGTGTATAGCTTTATAATTTTTAGATTGTTACCACCAAACCAGAGTACTTTTGCTTGAAAGTAGCATCATCGTGGATTTTTTTGGTCTCTTGAATATATGACAGTATATACCCAAAGATGAATTTACCTTTTAACCATAAAAAGGGATTTCGAACCAGCAAAAAATTAATATTAAATTATTTTGCGTATTCAAGATACAAAATAATAGTTATTATAATATTTGAGCCCCTGTTAGTTTGTATTCCGCTTAGAAATTGAAGTGCTTAGGTTGCATAACTAACAAGGATACTCTTATATTATATGAACAATGAGAGTTTAACTTGATGTACAAAGTGTTTACAATGATGTCACAGAAAGAGAAATGGACAGCAGTCTAACATCGTTAGTTAGCTAACTTAGCCAACATGTTTAAATCTAATACAGATTCCTAAGAAGCTTATAATAATAATCAGGAATTTTTTTTTTTAGCATCGGTTTGAGATCAAAAAGAGGAAAAGAAGTATTACAGATTTTACAAGTGTATGCACCCCAAGTTGGTTGTAGTTCTGAAGTAAAAGAAGAATTTATAGAACAGTTGGAAAATAATATTGATAGTAACTCAGTTTTAATTATAGGAGATTTAAATGCACATGTAGGTAAAGATACTGTAGGATATGAAGAAGTTATGGGAAAGTATGGATGGGGATCAAGAAATGAAGAAGGTGAAGAAATATTAGACTTATGTGTAAGAAATGATTTGTTGATTGGAAATACATTATTTAAAAAGAGAGAAAGTCATAAAATAACTAGATACAGTTTGGATGGTATACATAAGTCTGTGGTAGATTATATTTTGCTGAGTAAAGAATTAAGAACGTTTGTAATGGACGTAAAAGTTATTTCATCTATCGGATTACAGAGTGGTCATAGGTTCTTGGTTATGGTGATGAGATATGGATAAAATAAAATTGGAGAAAAATTTAGTACGGAAAGAAAGATAAAATTTGGAAGTTACAAGATTTAAGAGAAAGGGAAAAGTTTCAAAATAAGTTAAAGCTGAGACTACCAATCGATGAGAAGGAATCTGTATAGAAGAAGAGTGGCAATGTTTTAAGAGTGCTATGGTTGATTCTGCAGAACAAATATGTGGAAGAACTAAAAGAAAAGTTGAGGAAAAACTAACTAGCTGGTGGAATGAGACGACATGAGAAAAGGAGAAAGAAAAACACGATACGTGGAGAAAATATACGAGAAACAGAACAGAAGGAAACAGATTAAAGCATTTGGAGAAGAAAAAGGAAGCACATAAATATATCACAGAACAAAGGAAATTGGAATGGAAAAAGTTCACAGAAAAATTGGAGGAGGATTCAGATGGAAATAAAAGATTGCTTAATGACATTGTTAAGAAAAAGAGGAGAGATAGTACGAGACAAGTATATGTCAACAATAAAGAAAAGATTTTACAAACGGAAGGGGAAAGAGTAAAGAAAGTGTGGGAAGAGTATTTTTGTGAACTTTTGAACTTCGAAAGAAGTGATGAAACGGAAGAGGAAAACACTACAGCAACTACAGAAGATGAAGTGGTAAAAACAGCTGATACTGTTAATATTCGTGTATGTAAATGGGAAACGACATGGAACAGTTTGGAAAGGGCAATAAAGAAAATGAAAAGTGGAAGAGCACCAGGAATAGATGAAAATTAATTACTGTAGAGATGATAAAAACGGCTGGAGCTATAGGTATGCAGTGGTTGTAGATTGTTTAGAAAGATTTGGAGAGAGAAGACGATTCCGGAAGATTGAAGCAAAGGTGTAACTATACCTATTTTAAAAAGGGAGATAGGAAGTGTTTCGGTAATTTTAGAGGAATAACACTTTTATGCTTTCAAAATATTTGAGAGGATGGTGGAGGAATATATCAGAATACAAGTAAATTCAAAACTCGCTACAAAGCGACAGATTTTAGAAAAAGTAAACGAATATAATAAAGAAATGCATTTTGTGTTTGTTGATGTGAAGAAATTGAAGGAGTGTAAGAGGCAGTGGAAAGAATAGGAAAAAAATAAACTGACGTTTTAGATACTGAACTATGGAAAGATCGTACAAAGTGGTGAATTCTTGCCAACCACCCGACCCATACTGAGGGAAACGGGGGCTGATAGAAGAAGAATGCGGTATATTTGTTTCTTGCTGTGTAAATATTTGTGTATACTCGATATACTGTAGGTTTTATCAGTCAATATCTATCTTTGCTTGTAGTCTATGATGGAAAGAGCCAACAGAAGAACATATTATTTGACTGCAGAAGACGAAGTCACATATGGTGCCCTAGTTACTACTTACTATAGCTCAGATGCTTAGAAATACATACACAATAATAAAAAATATAACAATATTAAAATACTTTTAAAAATTCGGTGTCTATAATCCAACAAAAATATCCTTCCTACTACAGAAGGCTTTTTATTTGTACACTTCCGACATTCTCCTTCTCCCCTACTGTGTTTAAAAAAAAACGTCCTTTCTATTTCTTTCCTGATAACTATAATGTAGTTTTGGAGTAATAAAACAGCCAAACTGATTTAAAGCATTATCATATTTTCAAAACTTTATTATTACAGTAAGGAAATTTCCAATTTGATCTTATTGTTCTGATACTATTATAAAATGGGTTACAATCTGCTTCATAATTAGTTTCTCTAGTCCTATTATTGTTCGATGAGATACATAATACATTTGTTATTAATATTTCAGAGGCACGTGAGGCTAAAAATTATCATGAAGATGACATGAGTTACGACTCCATGTCTGAATTAAGTGATTTTGAAGATGATTGGGAAGATGATGTAGATGATGAAGGTGATAATAGAAATGAGAAAGATGAAATATTGACATTGAAGTCAGCTGTGTCCAAGCTAATAAACATTGCTAAAGCAGCTGCTCCATTTGATTCAGTAAGGACATATGTCAACACTAATAAACAAATATTTTTTTTTCATTTCATTGTGCCAAGTCTACTACTTAGCAGACAATTTCTACCGCAAAGATCAGTGTGTCCCATAATTAAGTATGACAATTTGATTTCATTAAAACGTTTATAAATAAACAGTCAGTAAATGAGAGTTTAAATCAAACCTTTTTTAATCTACTTTTTGGTTGCTACATACTTCAATAGTCATAAAGGAATTTCAAAAAAAAAAAAAAAAAAAAAATCGTTGAGCTAATTTCATCCCTCTTCCTGCTATTATTATGAAATACAATGATTAAAGTAAAATGCGTCACTCATCAACATACGAGTAACAAGTTTCTTAACATTACGAATCATTGTTTGTGTTGTTATAAAAAATAAGAATATTTTGAAATGTATCAGCACTAGATAACAATGTTTCGTATACTTTATTCTGTGTCACTGCTGCTTTAATATAAGAATTGTATGAATAAGAACTACGAAATTCAGATCGTAATAAATCATCACTGATTCACTGTACTCAATTATCTTTTTATTCTTTTAATTTGTGTTCGAAATAATATTGTAATTCCAGGGTGAAATATGTCCTAAAGAAACAGCGAACTTTCCAGATAAAATGAAACGTGTTACTTTAGTGTGCAGTTCACAAGATATTTCCCAGAAAAGTTCACTTCCTCAAGCTGATATGATGGAATTAGAAAGAAAAAAGAGTACTCTGGCATTTCTTCACAGTCAAAGAAAACAGGTATTGTTGCTACTACTGCAAGTCTGTTGATGATATCATGGAAATTCTAAAAATGCTCGATATAAATATTTTCTCGACGCGTGAATTTTTGCTGACAGAAGGAAATCAGGCCTAAAATATTATATAAAAAATATAGTAATTACCAGGGTATCTGAAGAATGGAAATAAATGTAGGGTAGGGTGAGTTTGACTGGAAAGCCTTAGTAATGAGAGGATAGAAATTTTTCTTTTGATTTGTAGAACTCAATAGTTTCTTAATGTAATATATTTTTAAATATACAATTAGGTATCAATATTACAGTAGCTTTCTGTTCTAACGATATAACATTTTTAAAGATCCCTCAGTTTGAGTTTTTGATGATTTTCATTTACTGGGTTAAAAAATAATATTTACACTCGTATGTCAATACAATTAGTATACCCCAAAACTTCCTAATTAATATACTACAGTTTTTGTAAGTGTCATTATTCGTAAAATTTGGAATAAAATACGACTGATACAGTAACTTATCCAATCACTATTCACATGCTGGACAAACAACTAAAAATATATTTACTATAAAGTGGTGTTTTCACTTTCTGAATCCAAATAATGATGCTCGTAACATTAGTTTTTTATTTAAAAAAATATAAGGAATACTTGTATTATGATTATGTTTTTTTTTTTAGGAAGAAGAAATTGAAAAGTTAGAGGTTCCTTCTGTTTCATCTATTCGTCATACTGCCAGACATCATTTGTGTGGATTAATAGGAGATTTAAATGATGAGGACGCATATAATGCACACAGGAAAGATCCTAGTGCATCTGCAAGTTACGTTCACCAAGGACACATACTCAAAAGAACTAGATCTAAAAGGTAGCAAATGAATAAGTAACAGTAATTTTATAAAAAATATTGAATTAGAGTTGGAATAAGTCACTTACGACGTTAGTGGTTTCTATCTCAGGGTGGGTCATAAGTAACCTACTTTTGTCCTTTGAAGTGATCTACTGACCATAATCCAATAACCTAAGCGACCTAATTAATGGTGATCTATTAGGTCGTTTGTGACCTGGTTCAGTGATTCACTGGGGTTAGTGGATCATGGGCAAAAATACGAGTTATCTGACCCATTTTACCTCTGGTTATAATAAGAAGACAGAAATATGAATTAAAAATCTGCCTTAAAGTTCTTCCATAAATGCTGGATTTAATTACCGACTGCAGTTTCGGCTTTTAAAAAGCCATTATCAAGGCAATAATGGCTATTTTCAATAATTCATCTTCAAAATTATGGGTTTGACCCCTTCAAAACGCAAGAAAATACTAGATTGACTTTTCGTTTGCTATATTATCATACAAACATTTTTAAAAAGGGCTCTTTTTAATTCATCCTATAAAGTAGTTCTTCTCGTTCATTCAAAATTTAAACCTATATTTTTTTCCAGCGGGAAGCCATCTTTTCCAACACACTTAACCCGTTTTATTTTATTTGCTCTCTGTTGTACTCGTTTTCCCAAGAGACCGATAAGCTGTTTTGAAAAAGATGGCTTCCCACAGGAAAAAAATACCCCTTTAATCGCAAGAAGACAGAAATAACATATTATTCGTCAGTGCCTCCCAATTTTCAATATTTGTAATAGTAATAAAATAATTCATCTAATAGGCAGTCTTATTAAAAATGTGCCACATTTCATCTTAAAATACTTCCAATTAAAACGGTTACCTCTGAGCCATAATATTACTTCAACTATTCCGTGTAAGGAAAGATATAAAACAATTTTAAAAGAAAAGTACCAAGCAAATATATGAAATGAATGTTCTTCATGTAATATATTTTAGTTATTTAGTTCAGTTGAGGATCTTCTTAAATATCAATAATAGACTTCTTCTCAACAAATATTTCATTTATTCTTCGACAACTGTTCTCGGCATCACAGGACCATCATCAGAATATTCTTACTTTTGGCAAATATCAACTTCCCTGTTTCTTTCTTTTCCTTTTTTTCACTCTAAGGTAACTAAAATTATTGATAGTAATATAAATTATGATTATATTTAAAGTGAAAAGTTTGTGTGTTATGATAATGATCTATACAGCTGATATAAACAAAATATTTTCATTTATGTTCCTATTTCTACTTAGCAAAGAGAATAGAACGTTGACGAAGAAAGATTCGCCAGCAGATTTATTTTCGTATGTTCGTTCTTCCATGGGAAGAATTTTATCAAAGGCTGGCAATATGTTCACTACTAGACAGGATAGTAATATATTCACTGATAAACAGGATAACGAGGTAAGTAGTATTTGTAATTTCATTTTGTGTTACGTGTTTGCAGTTTGAAAGATAACATGATTGTCTAAGTAAAAACTCAAAATTCTTCCCCAAGATATTTTATTCTTTCATTAATAAATATATAATTTCATCGGTTATACAATTTTTCTTTCTGTTTCCTTATTCTGATTTTCAACAAATTCTCTTACTGATTTTCAACAAATTCTCTTACCCACTGTTCATTTATGCTTATTATTCGATGTTATTTTTAATACATTATTTAATTCATTCCTTCAAGGATTTTCCATCATTCTCCCTTTTATTTGTAAATGAATATTAAAACTGGAAGTTACTATAGACAAACTTGTATGTTGATGTACTGGATGTATGTAATCGCGATGAAGCAAAATAAGATGCGTAACGTTTCCAGGATAATGTTATTTATTATAACAAGTTTCGAGCCCTTACGCTCTTCTCCAGATAATTTAAATTCCGCATCTTATTTTGCTTCATAGCGATTAGGAAGTTATCAAAGTTAGTCGTCTTGTAAGGTTCTTAATTTTTTTTTCAAATGTCAATCCGTCTCATATATAGAAATTTTTCCAACCATAAAAAAGAAAAGTACAAGGAATAAAAGTTTCACCTATTCGAGGTTCATTACTAACTTACTGAATTCATGCTCAGCTTCCTGAGTTTTATGTTGATTTTCCACGAACTTTTTTCTCTTCCTTTTCACCCCAACTTATAACCATTTAATATTAGTAGAAGGTAGTACTAACTGTATATGGTGTTTGCAAGTTTGCAATATTCATATTAAGTTATAAATTCTATTTCTTTACGTTGAACACACATACGTTGAACAGCTGTCTTATATCATGTCTATTCCTTGGTGACT
>JAQIWE010003498.1:0-11744 GCA_034698565.1 Campodea plusiochaeta | reverse complement strand
GCATTGTTTAATCTCCCCCCCCCCCCGTTACCTCCCTCTATACGTGAGAGATCCATCAGTTCAACATTGCGGAAAGAGCATTTGGGATAAGATGATGCTGACTCCATTATCAGCTCTGCTCAGAGCACTATCTTACTCCAAAGCACTATCTTATTCCGCTCATAACCTTACATACCACAACATTAATAGGAAACAAAGGAAATTCCATATATTCACGTTTTATTGTATAACTTCTTACTAATGTAATGTTGAGTATAGGTATTGTAGATGCTCCAAGCAATAAGTATACAGTAGATTTCTTGGGATCTTTGGAAGGGTAGGCGGACGAGTTTTTGTTGTTGGCGGAAACAGTTTTGTTCTATAGGAGAAGGTGTAGAATTTTAGCAGCGGTTTTAATGATTTATTTTTGAATTTTGTGAAATTTTTATAAAATACCCTGTCTTCAGTTTAAAATTATCCCTTTTCAAATTCTCTATATTAAAAAAAATGATTAATGTATTTCAAAAGGCTGACCTACCAGAAAAAATATCTCATGTGTCCGGGGAGTGTGTTTCTTTACATATAACAGAAGTGAAAAAAAAAGAAACTTCTTATAAATGATATTGCACAGATCACTGTTGGCTTGAATAACTTTGATTTTTAAAAAAGTAAATTACAAAAGCATTTACATATTAGTGAATTACTTAATGAGGAAATTCATTTTCATGAGTACTGTAAGCTAGATGTTGACGACGACTAGAATTTTTATTAACCAAGCAATTTACAGTATACTTATTAATACGAATTTTGAACTGCTGATTAAATACATCCCCAATAAAGGCATACTATACACATAAAAACCCATCTGAAATTCCCCTGTATTACATGTAAAACTCCAACACATCCGGCGGCAATATATTTCCCCAAAATTCACCTGCGGCGGCTTGCTCCCCTTCTCCGCCGCCAAGCACACTCCTATACTTCTTCGTTGTACTGCTCATTTCCATAACTTGCTCGGCTCTGCATGTTTATGAAGGTGGAGGGAATCCCCACGTGAATTGGGGAAGATTGGCGAAAGTACCATTTTCCTTGCAAATTTCATCCTTCTTGTCTCAATATTTCTAGCGCTTGTGGGCTACCGCAGAAGACGGAAAAATTTAGGTGGAGAAACTGTAGTTGAATATCTTTGTAGTTTGAGTGGTGTTTAGTACTTTCGTAATTATCTAGTACGAATAGTCGTATTTGTTCTCGACAATTCTTTTAAATGAAATTGAGTACTTTTTGGATGTTTGTACTGATGTAGGGTTCACAAATGAGTTTTTTTTTGTAAAACGTCACCAGACATTTCCTGTACAAACAATTGATATAAAAAGTTAATGTTCTGATATAATTGCCATAAAGCAATGCTGAAGAGAAAATATTTAGCAATCGAGTATAATAAGAGATAATTTGAAAACGAGTACTAAAAAATACTATTCACAAAAATGACTATAAAAAACATTGTAGCTCTATTTTATTTACAAATGAAAAGTTGAAGAATAATGCATCTTTGGCGGTACTGCATTCATGAATCAAACGATTTCGTACTCATTTGCAGACTTCTGTCAATCTTTGGATATTGTACTTTGTGGGAGTCATTGGCGACGAGTTACAAAAACATCAGGGGTTGCTACTATGTGAACTATCATCTATACCCTATACGAAATCTTAAGAACCTACTCCACCTTAGAAAATTGACGATTTTGACAGGAGAAAGTTTTGTTTACAATGGTAAACAGCGGTAACTCTATTGTCCACCTTCTTGTTAGGAGCTTAAACTATCAAACTATGCTAACGAGAATAGGTCCTTAAGCTTTTGTATAGGGTATACTTGTTAGTACGTTTTCATTGTTTCTTCATTACAGTTTAGAATAAAGTTGTGAATTTCCTTGTAAGTGTGGAATTAACCAGAGAGGTGTTTTGGTTAATGTATATTATACCTGTACAATACTCGTAGGATATATAAGTGTTCTTTGCTAAGTAGCTTTTTCAAATTCATATCATGGCAGTTAGCAAAGATTAAGAAGTTGTAAGAATATGCCCCACTACTTCATGCAGGGTACTTGGAATATAATATGGTAGAGAAAGGAGTCACGTGTTTAGTTAGTGAAGAATTATTTGGAGTTATTAAGATTATTTTGCTTGATGGAGAAAAGTTCTAGATACATATTTATTAAGAAAAATTAGTTGATTATGTAGAATAAAAACAATTTTCTCTTGGCATCTGTCAATGAAAAGTAAAAGTTAAAACTTAATTATTCCTGTTTATGATCAATATTTCTTAATTTCATAAGAAATCTTCAATATTGATATTTAAAGAACATAAAGCTTTCTTTATACATCAATTCCACTATATTTGATGGCGACATCGTATTCCAAAGGCATAACTTTTTACTAATGTATTCTATCTTTATTTCCTATATTTCGGCATTTAGAAACTTACTTGATGTATGAATTTCTTTGGAGAAAGTCAGCAAGAGATATATCTTTGACTGGCATCACTAGCGTTAGTGTTTATTTATTGGGCAAATTCATAACTAGTACGAAAGTCCTCTCCATTATAATCTAGCTGTGCAAATAACGAACATAAAGATACTGTAAAAAAAATTGGTATTTAGTGTTACACAAACTTATATAATTGTTGGATAGCAAAATATAATAATGAAACATAAAATATTAATATTGCAAAAGTACACATTTTACTCAAATTAATTTGATGGTAATAGAATTTCTTACAGATAATTATAATTTCGTCTAAAACTTTTTGTAAGGCAGAAAGTTCAATGTATCATAAATCATACATTCTGCTTATTGAACCTAATTGTCCTAATATAACAGTTTCAGAAAAACCTATGAGTCCCTTTAAGAAATTAAATTAGCAACCTGCAAATATCAGCAGTTCAATCGAACTTGTAAAGGCGCCCTAACTGACGATAAATGTAAAAATTGGGTATATGATGGAACTATGATTTTAAAGTTTCGAACTACAGACAAGTAATGAATGTAAAAAACGTGTTTTTGTCAATAAATTTAATAATAAATACTAAGATGTCAATGACAAAATTGTAGACAACTGCTTGAGAATTTAATATTGGTGATGAATTTTGCTATAAAACCAATTAATTTTCTGAGATAAAGATATAAAACATGAAACACAAACAACTCTAGTTTCCGTTATTAAATAATTAACCATAAAATAAAGTTTATTAGGTACTGCACGTTAATGCTGATGATAAATCCGATAGACTTTCCAACGTTTAAGTAAAGCATTCCTAATTTATTTACATGTAACATACTGCGTTAACACATGTAGTTCTTTGACTTCACTTAATCATTTGTAAGGTCCTTTACACTCAAAATCTGCTGTAACTTTTTTAAACTTCCTCAAGTGTAGAGGTTGTTGTGCATCAAGCAGCGTGACCGTGAAATAAGTTGAAAGGTCTACAACGTGATGAATTGTGTGGCTTTTTTCCACTCCTTTGCCTCATTGAATTCAAGCTGAGATTTATGGTGTCGCCCAAGAATGCTCCAGACATTAAAGAATTGCCCATGAATAGAAATCAGCAAGTATGGACGACCGAAGAAGTTGAAAAACATGGCGTCAACGTCTTGTCGCTCACATGTTTCATGAAGAGAGTAAGTAGCCCGGATGAAATGAAGTTGGAAATAAGTAAAAGTCAATTCCAGAAGTGGTAGGAGGTTAGAGGTCATTTATTATTTTGTGAAGAAAGTGTTGTTGTTTTTATAAGGTTTGTTGCTTTAAATTACAGATGAATTGATGCCTTGATTTGAATTTTTGATTTTGTGATAACTGATTTATTCTGAAATTAGTTGAAACAAATGGAACATGTTTTTTATATAAATTAAATTATGCTGCAAGTTTAGAGTAAACACTTTTCTCTTTTCGCATATTTCTTTCTTAGCTACAAATTAAATTTTGGACATCTAAAAACTTCACTTAAGACAAAATCGATTTTTTATAAGTTGAAGCTGCAATAGATATTAATATTTACTTACTCCAAGAAACATAGATTATTTCATAATTAAAACAGTCAAAAGAGATACTGCAAAAGAATATTAAAGTTATGTAATAATTCTACAGGGCATTATATTATTATTGTTTTCTTTTAAGTGGTTGACGTCAAGAACTACAATATTGGCATTACACTACAAATATATATTCTCCCTATTTGCTAAATGCTCATTGCTGTTTTTTTTTCTCCGCTTTATGGTAGAAACAGTAATTTCGGAAACTGCTTCCAGAGAAGCATCATTATGGCTGAAGTAGAATCTTTTGAGCTCAACTCTACAGTAACTTTATGGTTTTCATTTTATAGTAACAAAAGCATTACTTTATAAAGCAACTTTGAGGGTCACATTGCTACTGTTGTAACGGCATATTGTATATTTACTGTAGTAATGATGCAATCATATTATATGTCGGCCAATTTCTGGCAATGTGTAAATTGTAAGTCAATTTGTATGGCATATTTCAGTAGTCAGTTTCAATTGTGAAAGACAGCAGTTGATGAGGTTCAGAACATTTCTAAAATAATAATAATAATCAAACTTTGATAGATTGAAAAATTATATTAGTAGTATCTAAAAAAATATTATTTAAAAATATAATAAATCACTGCACACTAATCGTAGTATCATAAGGTCAGATAAATGATCTCATCCCGATGGAGAGATTTTTTTTTTCTAAATTTTTATTGTCGGTCATAGTGAAGAATAGAACATTGTTTTGAAACAATGTTGATTCACTCTTTTCAAAAATAGAAAATATCCAAAATTATAAAATATTTAAAGTAATCTGGAACTAGTTGTAAGATAATTTTATGTCAAGCAATTCTAGAAGTTAAAAAGTACTGTACTAGTCAAATATTAATTTCTATAACTGTATTATTATTTTCCGTCAATTAAAAATTATTGTTGTTGCATAAATATAATTATAATAGTGCTTTTAATCAAAAAAGACAGAATAACAAACAATAAGATAATCAGAAGTAGTATCAGAGTTTGGAACTTACTCGTCAGTATAACAAGCAGATTTTTCTAAATATTGTAAATTTAGTAACTAGCTGAGTTATGAGATACTTTTTTCAGGCAACAAAAAACTACTTTGAATATTACGTAACAACGATAAACCTTTTGTCCCTTTGACCGCAAACTCCACTGAAATAAAATTCAAAAAAGAATAATTCTAAGCACACATTCACGAAAACCCTTCAAATTCCATCATTATTCGGGTAGAAGAAGTAAAAAGAAAAGAATCCCTCTCTGTTCTGCCATCACCCCTCCTTTAACCAACATTCCACAATTCCCTCCTTCCTTTTTTGTGACGTCTAAAATATGCACTTTCATAAAAGGTACGATTCTCCAAAACCAGAAAGAAAAAGCTTGAGAAAATGCTTAATGGGGACCAGACTCTTCTCATGAGCTAGGAACAAGACTTAATGAAATTCCCGACGACTTCTCTTTTCCGATTTTCGTCTTTCGTTCAAAAAGTTTTGTCATTAATATCTATTCTTAGCAGTGTGGTGTTGTACACTTTAGTGGTATTAGTTGGACAAGGTCTTCATAGAGGGGAGGTATTGTTTCAAGGAATGAAAAAGGTTAATAAAGAGATGGTTGTTTGGAAGGAAAAATGAATTTTGGAATTGGTTCATTTGGAAAGGTGAAGTGGAGCTATAAAGTAAAAATATAAATGAGGGTAAATATGAAAAAAATATAATAATTCACATTTTAAATATATATTTTAAAAGTTACTTCTGGTGTCAGCTTTATGGAGGGTTTATGAAATTGCTTTTTTCTTTATCAAAAATATCTGAAGAAATATTATAAATGAATTTGATACTGTTATATAGTAATTTTTACTCCATGAATGTTTTCTGTTTGCAACGAGAATTCTCCACTTCTGAGTGCAATTTTCAATATTACAAATAACGTCAGAGATGATCCAATTCTTACTTTCACACTTCTCATGAACAAGCTGGAAGTTCCGGTTTCATTGAAACTGATGTCATGTTTGAGGAATTTACAATACAGGAACGAAACACTGCAGGATTAGATCTTTTTTACTTAGCAATTACTCAGAGTAAATATGATTTATTCTTTATTACTATTAACTAAAAAATAAATGTTGTAATGACAGTCAACAAAATTTTAAAACTAACTAAACTATTTAAACCACACTCCCTTCCTTCACAAAAGTAAAACAAAACTCCAACTAAAAACATTTCCAGGAAATCAAATGAATAAACGTTTCCTACTCCCACACACACATAGTACAACTGCTTAATAACAATCTAGAAGATAAGGCACATAAAGTACTCTTCATGGACCCTTATCATTCTCTCCATCTCCTCTCCACCCCCAGCCCCCACACCGCCCCTTAAGGGAATACATTTGTATGCAAGGGAGAAGGGCTACTTCCCCATATGCGTGCAGGATGAACCAAAGTGTTGATTTGGCTACTGGAACTTCACAGACCTTTTTATAGCTGAGCCTTTGCACTTTTAGTGTTGGGCCACACGTAATTAAGCATCTTGTCCACGTCACTTGGTTGGGAATTAATCCTTAAACAACAAAATGAAGATTTATTGTTGCGAGATTGTTGATTGGTTGGTTTTAATGGGGTTTGTTGGGTTGCAATTAGGTGGTGGAGGTGTTGGGTGGGTTGAGGTTGGGGTAGGTGGGGGTCAAGAGGGTTGGGTGGTTTAGTTTGTTTTAGTTTGTGGTTGTGAGTTATGTTGGTGTTATGATTTCATGTCTATGTAATGTTTTAGTTAATATGATGGAGTGTGAAAAAAAAAATAATTCTGATCTGCAGATTGTAGAACGTCATAACATAAAAGTTACTGTTTCTGAATTTGTCAATCCTTATTAATCTGAGTAGTAATGATTTGTTATGAAAGCTAATCAATTTCAAATATGATATAATCTGATTTTAAAATAACATCGAAAAGACAAGTGAATTCTTACTGTTGTTGAATACACAAGTTTAAAATATTGCCATTTACTTGATGACTTTAAAATGTATAGCAATACGAGAGTAGTTATAGAGAGTAGTATAGTCAGTAAAGGAAAACCTGACTACATAACTGAATGCTAGCTGAAAATGTTAAAAAATGAGGAATATTGATTATTGATGTGTCAAGCAAATAATTATTCATTGTTGATTTATTTATTATGTTATTCCACTATTACTCGAATTACATGCAGGCATATAAAAATATATATACAGAGTTACAAACACATTATTGACAGCCAAACAATCCACAATTTACAGATCCAAAAAAAAAATCTCACATACCGATTAAGAATTTCCCCTTTCCCTTGAAACCTTCCTGATTCCCTCTCAAATCCAATCTGCAGGTGTACTTTATAATTATTGTATTGTTCTCGACTTCCAAATACTAAAGTACTCTAAAAGTTTCCAAAACAACACCAATTTACTTCTTTTTTGCCAACTTGTTTGTTCAGAAAAGTATATAGAGAACGTGCTTTGGATTTCTGCAAAAGAAGAAAGAAAAGGAACAGTAGTAGGAATTGTTAGTGGGGGATTATGAGTACAAATGTCATCAAAATGAATGCTTCTCAATACAATTTGCTTGTATAATTATTTCGACGTAAATTAAAGAAACTTAGCCGTTTTGTTGCATGTTTATTGTATCTTCTTGCTACAAGAACTCAGTTTGTAATAGTGGATTTGGCAGCCTCTTAGATTCTTTCTTTCTCATATATTCTACGTAAAAACTAAAATTTCATTTGTAAGAATGTTTTAACAGTAGAAGGGGAACTATTGTCTGATCTCCATAATAATTATAATAAGTTTCTGCTTCGAATATCATATTATTTTTTATACTGTGATTAACATTATTTTGTCATCTGGCAATAAAGCAATGCTTAAAATGTTCACAAATAAAGGACACGGAAAATATTGTGAGTAAAAAAAATAACTAAAAAATAAGTTGAGTTTTTTTCTGTGAGAACAACATTGAAATCACAAGTCTAGATGAATATCGATTCTTATGTGTAAATAATGCGAAAAAAAATCTGCTGAATTTGTATCCTACGGAATTTGTTAACAATACTGAGAAAATGCTGTTACACAGAATTCCTCTTTCATAGATACCAGTTTACCTGCTTTACAAAGGCGTTAAAATACTCGACTGTTGTAAGTCGTATAGACTTCTCTAATATATTCAGTGCATTAATTACAATAATATTCTAGCATTTAATATAGAAATATGGAAATAATCTCATTTTGATAATCTTAATAATATTTGATGATGATTTGATATTTAAATGAATTCAAACTTGAATTTAAGCTTTTATACTGAATTTATATGTAACCATGTCGTTTAATTGTCGAATATACAAAGCAATAAGCGTAATACTTTGAACTTTAATATTAGAATTTTTTGTAGCCAATCGAAACTATACACGACCGGTCCTTCACTCCATCAATTATTCAAGCACTCTCTCTCCGACTTGCACTTTTTACTTGCCACCAATATATAGTAAAACCACCGTCCATATATACTAAAGTTGTTCGGACAGTGTGTAGGCAAGGCGAATCCTTGGGATGACGCTACGGCTCTAAGAGAATGAACCCAAGAGACTCCATTCTGCCAAATTAGATCAAAACTTTACCCATTTGGTCCCGGGACTGCTTTCCAGATGGCTAAATCGCTTGTCACAAGTCACTTTCACGAGCCTTCGATTCAATAGAGGCTCAAGGTAAAAAAAAGTTTCTTCCAACTTATTCCTTGTCTAGGAAAAATAAGAAAAATGAAGAAAAGACGAGCAGGTGCGGGATTAGAGCTGGAAAGAAGGGGGAGTGAAGAGAGAATAAAGAGAGATTTAACGTGGTGGAGGTGGTCAGAGAGTACTGGTGGTTATGGTCAGGTTTTGGTTGTGTGGAAACTTCAATTTTTGGAAAATTTGGATTGTAATTAGTTTTTACCAATTAATATTTCGGCACAAAATTGTTGACGATAAATATTTCTCCTGTTGATTTAAAACGGTTGCCATAATTTATGTACTTCTTCAAAATAATGTAATATTGATATCATTGTTTTGCATTCCTTTGTTCAAAAGAAAACGACCTAGTAAAATATCTCTTTCACTCTATAATGCTTCTACATACAAATTATTGTTATTTTATTGTTGATTTTCGTGGAACACACAGTAATTAAGAAATATACCGTATTAAAATCGATTTATCATTCATAATTGTCCATAAATTCAGTGAGTATATAGTTATACGATATGCATAAGTTATGTTATGGGTACTTACGCCATTACAAGTTTTAATGATTTAAAACAGAAAAGAAGATAAAAGAATCAATACATTTCTTTTTTTCAATTTCAAACACTGAAATTACTAAAATATCTAAAAATTAGGTTCAGTCCAATGTTTGTTTTACTGAAAATGTATACTGAAGAAAATAGTTGGAAATACATTTCATATCTTCAATGAATAACAAACATCAAGCATGAGCTAAAATAAAACATAAAATGTACATTGGTTCTTAATAGCAAATTCAATCAAAACAAAATAACCACGAGATCATAACACAACTACATAAACTCTAAATCCCTCCGTTGTCAAATGTTCCCTCTTTCCATCTAACAATCCCGACCAATTAATCCCATTTGATTCGAAACAATTTTTCAACGTCATCTCCCACATACAGTTGGAGCTAGAATTGATGAACAGAACCTACAAACGAAGATGACACTCGCGAGACAAAAGTCGTGTTTCAAACTCAAACTCATAAGAGCGTAAAATAAGAACACCCTTCTTCTTTTTCATGTAATGACTCTAATCCCCCCTGCTTATATGACTTATGACTGGTTGTCAGGATGAAACATGACTGCCAGTGATCGCCAGCACAGTGTAATACGAGTCTGACTTGTCCCCTGGAATTTCAATAGCCACAAATGAAATTACCGCGGAGAATGAGGCGTGGAAATGAGACGTATGATTAAGAGGTAGGAAAAATGGGATGGGGTTTTAATGTGGGATTGTTTCGAGGTTTCTTTGGGAGTTGATGAGGATATAAATAATCACACAGTGACGCTGTTGTGATGTGATTCCTTAGTTTGAGGGAGTATGTTTTGTATGTGTAAATACTGTTGTGTTTAATTATATTAATTTTCAGTTATATAGTAAACAAAGATTGTTGCATTTACGTATAATCTGCATTTTCAGTTTACTGGTTGTAATAGTTTAAAGCTAGGATTTGGTATTGGAAGGCAACTCACAGCGTACGGTCTGGTGGCAAAGAACTTGATAGTGGGATTATGTTTTATATCAAATTGAAAAGAAAAAAAAATAAGGAAACAAAATATAAAAGTAATTGGATCAAATCCTTGTTTTTAATATAAATTTTGTACTCTGTATAATAGTTAAATCAATGTTAAATTAATTTTGCCCAGATTATGGAGATAATTAATATTATCTAACGCATAATTAAAAAAACTTGGTAATAATTTTAAGGCTGAAACTTACAACTCTTAAAAGGCGTGTAAAATACTTGAAAGAGAAAATGACCAAAGGCAAAATTCTAAATTCCTAAAATTTTCGTGATGGTACGACATGTTACAGATTACTCTGTTACCACAAAGTCAATTTTATAACCTATTTTCAATCTATTAAGTAAGTTGCAAATTCTACATCTTACAATACATTGACTCAATAGCAAAGTTACAACTATTATTTTCTCAAAGTCATAGTATGTTCTACTTTAACCTCAAGAAAACACTATTTCTTTTTTCTCCTACCTACTGTAGAAACCCATTTAGTGGTGTTGAAACCTTCCAAACCAAACCAGTAGCAGTGAGTTATTGAAAACAATGAATAAATGGTTTTGTATTTCAAAGCAATTTTGAAGGACCATTTGAAGGTTTTCCGGATCATTTGAAGGTCCTTTGAAGGAAATGTTCTCTCAAAGAAAGAATTCACAAAGATAAAAAAAGAGAGAAACGGCCATCGGAATAGTATTTGACGTATTCCGTGGACAGAGCATTCCAGAATAGCTATATGTCCATATGGTGGTATAATATAATGATTCATGATGGAATTCAGAGTGTATGGTTTTTCAGCAGAGTATAGAGGGAGAATAGAGTTGAATGGTATTTTGTAGTTTATAATCATATTTCCATGACGTAGGAGTTACTATGAGAGAGGTTTTAGTGTTTTGTGTAAGTTTCAGAATTTCAGATTCTACTATATTTCATTCAATTTTGTTAAAATTGTAATTTGATCACTCTTGCTCAGACGAAAACAAAAACTTCTGAACTCCCTTGAAGTATTAAAACTTTATTGAATAAGATTGAGTGCCTCAGTAGCAAGTCCACGTTAGAATGTTCATTGAATATAATTATATGCTTTTTGAGTTTCACTTATTTATTCAATCAAAAAAATTCAAAAGTTTACTCAGTAAACATGGTTTTGATCAGTAATATATTAAAAATATAATGTCCTAAAAATATGATGAATATATTTCATCTAAAGTATTCAATCGTATCGCATGACAATTGAAGAAATATTAATACCCAATTACACTAACAGAATGTAGTAACAAATGCAGAACATAAAAGAAATGAATTGTAATACCAAATGAAGAGATATACTGTTTCTGAGGCTAGAAGTTTCTTGCATAGTGTTTTGGTAATAAAATACGGTCTTAAACTTCCAAAAATAGGTATAA
>JAQIWE010003497.1:0-11744 GCA_034698565.1 Campodea plusiochaeta | reverse complement strand
CTGTGAATCGAACCCCACGCCTCTCGCTTTCCGGGCGAGCGCCTTAGCCACTTGGCCAACCTGCCACACTATGTTTAACCATGCTTTAAAGTTGTATCTAAGCCACTATCCCAATAGTGAAATACTATTGTGTAAACGAAAGCGAAAGGGAAGGATTATATACTCTAGAGAACGCCAATAACCCATCAATTTAAATGTTAATATTTAGAGAAAAAATGTATTTGTGTATTTATTGTTGTATCGACCGCTAGGGGTAAAACCATCTTAATATTAACATTTATATGCATTCGTTTCATCTAAAAAAAAATTTCTGCCTTTCGTAGCTCGTTTTTTTTATAGAGTCAAGTTTTTTTTATTTGTATAGTTTAAACTTTCTCTATCGACCCGGGGCTGCATCCCCCGACCTCCCCCTTAACCGGCCCTGTATGCTCTGTTAATAATATCCTTAACAAATTTTCCTTTACTGGTCTCATTTTCTATACAGCAGGAAACCTCAGCAGATGATGCAGTAGAAGTAAGTACATCAATAGTGATATTATATTAATATTTATTTGAAATACAGCAAAATGATTATAATGCTTGAGTAGTGAGTACTATTAAAAAAATGGTTGTTTTTCATTATATTCCTTCCATTTTTTAATTTGGAAGTTAGTTTTCAAAAGTGACGTGATAAACCTGGAATTGAGTAAAGTTATTTTTGACGGTCAAATGAATATAGGTTAGCTTCTTCATGTATTTTTACTTTTTTGTTGTAAGTTATACGTATAACTCTACATATAACTTATATAACAGCCAGTCTGGGTCTTGAGTATTATACAGGACCAAGACCAACTTCAAGAAAGTCTTGGTCTTGACAGAAACAATATGAACTTATATTTTTAATATAATACAAACATTGACTTTGGAATTTGATATAGTTAATTTACGATATTTGTATCATGATTCTTAGATGCCTTTCTAATTACTTATTTTGTTTCATTGACTTCTATCTTTTAGAAACTCCAATCACTTATTGACGATTTAGGTCGCTCCGTCCGTGAGGTATCGTATATATTGAATTCCAGTACTAGCTGTGATGACTTCTTCATTTAGTGATTTGTGAAAATAGACCATGATTCATATAAATATATATATATATGAATCATGGTAATTGGAGTTCTTACGTTAGTATTCAAAGTCTTGAGTACGATATTTCGATGAATTCCATCTTTTTCAATAAGTACATGACATAAATAATTTACAAATTACGTTTCAAAAAATTGTTTGAGATGTTAATGTTCATATTCCTTTTTTCTTCTTTTTTTGGTTCTCTTCCTATAATTGAGGTCCAAGTGCTGCTTAGAATAACTCCTTAAGTTTCATTTAACAGATTGCATCCAAATCTTTGAATACTAACGTAAGAACTCCAATTATCATGATTCATACAAAATCAGTATAATACCTTGACTTTAATTTCTGCAACAGTCGTTTATAACAAAATGTCGAAAATATTCAACCTTTGAATCATGAATAAAATATTGTTCAGCGTTATAATGTTTGAAATGAAAACTACTATAAGATAATGTGAGACTTTTGGATTATTTTTCTGTACTGTGGGACAACACAATAAAATATTTGAATTTAAATATGAAATGAGGAAAATACTGATTTTCTTTTCTTTTTAATGTTCATTTTCACATATCGCTGAATCATTAGGTTCCAGAGATATTTTTTTATAATTATCGACTTTTAATTTTGATTTGTATCATTATTTTTAAACCCAATGACACTACAATAATGCCATTTAGTATGCTGTTAAAATGCGTTATTTCTGTCCATTTTCAAAGGATGTCTGACTAAAATGGGAAAAGGATCATGTCTGTCCGAGGTCTAACTTCCTCTGGATTTGAAGTTTAAACTAAGACTCTACCTCAATCTGAACTATTCTCAATTAATGACAGCTTTATTTTGATATTTCAATAAAATTTTGAAAACATAATAGTAGAGTTTGTACTTACATTAGTACGAACAGATGACTTTTTCTAAAGCAAAGCGACGCTGTAATGGTGAAAGACTGAAATATTATTTATGTATTATAACATAATTGTGTAATATAGTCTATTTTAAATGTTCATATGTTATTCAAACTGGAGATTTTAAGGGAGTTTTTTTACTGTTTTTCAGTTAATTAATTATATTGTTTATGATTGTCAGGAAACTATATCTGAACTGATAAAAAAACTTAAGATACAATTAATAAGTTACATGATTTATTTACTCACAGATAGATCGGGACGACAATCTGACAAAATGTTTCGTAAGTATAATTATAATTATAATTATCTGTGTTACCTGCATATAATTAACCATTTATAAATAATATTAATAATTATTATTATCATTATAATCTGGTTTTCCAGATTTCCACATTCATATAGCTGTTGGTTCGTGGAAATGCTAATAAAGGTCTATCGTTATCTCTTCACTCGATTTTTGCATCGAGTCACATACTATTCCAATACAGTTACATTTAGGCGTCAGACTAGTTTGATAAGCGTCTAAAGTTACGGGGTAGCGAAGCGCTAAACAACATTTCATAAATAATAATTAAGCAAGCACAGGTTGAAGAAGTATATTTAGGCAGTCAGTTACTAAATTAATACCACATTATCATACATGTCTTCTTTTCCGGAATTTACTCATCGGATTAACAAATTCGCTGCGGCCACAGCAAATTACAACATTCGCCCTTAAAGAGTTATTCAGATTTCAATAGAATCGAACAAAATGGAAAACTGTGTTCCATGTTCTAAAAATTAATGCGCGTAACTAAAAAGGCGTTACGCTCCGTCAAAACTCAGATTTTTTCTCTCGTTTCTAATCAATAACAATACATGGTAACAATCAACAAAGTATAAAATGAGAAAGAGGACCAAATATCAAAGCAATATGCTCGTACGGAGATTAAGTGACGTATTCATGTTTAAGATACTTCTTGGGTCTGGCCACTTATATGAAACAAACTTAAAATATGAAACAAACTTAGAAACAAACGAAAAATACAAGATGTTTACAATTTGTAAACATCTTGTATTTTGCGAATCTTCTCAAACTTTTATTGTACAGTTGATAAAGCCTTTTTATTAATAAAGGTGAAACGTACGTCCTGACTCCTGAAGCTAATTAGTTTGTTTCATATAAGTGGCCAGACCCAAGAAGTATCTTAAAATATCGAAGCAAGTTTTAAGTGTCAAAGTTACAATAATGTTTATAAGCGTCGCTCAAGTTTTTATTAAGCGGAATTTAATAATTAATGATTTATATTTATCACGTAAATAAAAAGCTTTACAGCTTGTAAACTTATTTTTTTTTTAAATATTTCAGCAGTCATTGTCCTTTTTTAATCTTGAGCAGTTTTACCAATTTTTAGTTTCAACAAGCACATTACGGAAATTAAAATAAAACGTGCCTATACAAAAAATGATATCGTTCCAAATATTTTGATTCTATACGCAGGCATTATAATGAATTTTCGTATTCAAAGAATATGGACAATAACATTATTTAATTATACCTATAATACTTTTGTATAACCTGTTCAAATATATTTTGGTATAACATAATAATATTGGGCAACAATGAAAATAATGTTCATGTTATAATTCAAAGGACATAAAAGGGATCTTTATCACTTTACCATAACTTGGCTTGAGGTGCACTGTATAGTTATTTAATAATCTACTTTATAACATAACGTTTTTCTTCTTGAAAATCGAAGTAAATTTAGTTATGTAAAATATACAGCAGTTGAAAATATTGTTTTTTTTTATAGTAGAACATTTTACACAAAACTGAGTAAATCCATTTCCATTGTAATGATATGTTTGCTGACGTTTTCTATAGCTTTTATGGTTAAGTCTCATATTTACGTTATTTTTGTTATTATTATTTGCAGAACACTTCGGGACGTAATTCGGAACTCTATGTCACTGAAATGGTAAAAATATAATTATATACATTTTTCAAGTATTATTTTTTCCAATATTTCTAGTTAGTGTTTCTTTCAGACTCCTTCTCCCAGAATGAAAATTGAATTTCAACATAGGCCTCATAGGGAATCCCATGTTAAATCTAATACTCTTTTATTGCTACTTCTTTTAAGCAATTATGTAGTGTTTGGTATCATTGGATTCAGGATGAAGTTTTTTATTCTTATATCTTTCAAAATTTTAATTAGTATTAAAATAATATATTTAGTAGACGGTTTGCGACAAAAAATGTCATGACTATTTTAATTACTTTTTAAATCATTGGCATAATACATTAATGGCATAATGAAAAGATAGAAGAACGTTGTTTTACATGTATAACCCAAAATAATAGTTGTTTTTAAGCTCCTGTCAATTGTTAAATTATAATTAGCATTAAACAAACTGGACTTTGTGTCTCCACAGGCGGCCATTTTGTTTATTAACTGCGGGATTTTTCATAAATATATTTGAATATTATCATAACAAATTCAATACAAAACAAAAAATAACGATTTGCGACCTTACCTGGTGAGCAATACAAATTTCAAATTTTGGCCTCTCTGAATTTTAATTTTAGGTGGAGGGCTCTTAACGAATACCAATATTGGCATTGTTTCGGCATACAGTATCACAGAACTTAAATAAAATAAGTGCTACATGTATTTTTCCTTTTTTGTTATACATATACTGTATCACACTACATAATTGTAAACTTATATAAGTTGTCTCTATACTACAATACCTGCCATGTGACATTTTTTGCGAAATGACATTTTTGCACATTACGGTGTAAAATGCTGCTGCGCTCCTAATGAAATAGCTGTTTTGTGAAAAAAAAAATTGCAAACCTCTCAAAAAGTAGATTTCTAATAGCTGCTATGTGTAACTGTATATATGAAATACCTGCTATGTGCGCACATAGCATTAATTTCCTATACATAGACGATACAAAATAAAGAAAGCAGAAGATTGAATACAATTACAGTAGCCTACATAGCAGATATTGCTTTTGCTTCTCCTGAAAAATTCGATTTCATACACACAGCAGATATTGTAGTGGAGACGACGATATCATGATATTTATAAAGAAAGACGTTACTTATTTCCTCATAATTTTTTTATACCAAATACCCAAGACACCAAAAGTCTTGTGCAAGAGTATTGGTCTTCAGAATTTTGTTCTTTTACCCGTTCTAAATGAACATTTCCTTCATATATCTGACGTCAAGATTTAATCATAATATTTGACTTAATGAAACTGCGCTTAATTAATCTGCTGCCTCTGCAGTTTCTAAGTGAGAATGTTATTTCTATTACATTATTTAAAAGTAACAGAAGACAGGACGTATATAATCAGAGAACTGATCATCAGATTATATACGTCGACAAATTTTACTGTTTAATACCAAATACATGGAAAGAATATGCGTTGAGAGTGAGACGAATAGAAATACGAATGAATACACTATAGCAACATATAGAATTGAGAAAAACATATTCAGTTTGACATAATCCAATTAACTAACTTTTTTTCTTTTTTTCGCCAGTACTTTCCGCTTTTTCGGTTCGATATAAGTCATCAGTTGATGGTAAGCTATTCGGACTATGAATTATTATAGACAATTTAGGCACATCTTACAATATTAATTTAAAAATCAAAAGTTATTGTATTATACTGAATATTAGAGGACCATATAGGATTCAACAATCGGGTGCTGGTTTGGTACCATTGATCAAACAAACGGGGGACTGCCTTTATCTATATAGGAATCCCCAGGGGAATCTTATAGCTATTACATTCCTGGTGTACCTGATGATGATTTTATGGCTTGAAATCGCGGTCGTGCAGTCTACCTATCCTTACCACTCGTTCCTATATAGGTGAAGGCAGTTTCCGTTTGTGGGATCAAGGATATACTAAACCACCCGACTGTTGAATCTTGTGGTCCTCTAATATTCAGTACTTAAACTATATAACGAAAATATTATCTGTTAGCCAACTTGTGTAAGCTCAAAATACGTATTTATATTCAAGTTTTCATTTTATCTTAATAAGCTTATGATGTATTCTTTCTGAGAAAAATGGATTTATATGTGTTTATCATTTTCTAGCTATATACGTTCCAAATCCACAATGAAAATACAGAATATTGTCAATATTTCAGCCAAGACCCTTAGCTTTTATCAAGACAAAAATACATTAACTTACAAGTATACAGTAGTTGAAAGGAATATAAACATTAAGTGCATAGTTTGTTGATGAGATGAGACAAATTATTTAAATTGTAACGACCTCTTTATCGTTTATGATTGCATTTCGTTTTTTCCAGTGATTCTCTTATTTTTCGCTCTATCCGCTGATTAGCATGTTTGATAATTTTAGCTTTACTCCAGTTTAATAGATGATTTCTTCTCCATGAGTGGCCAGCTGATGCAGATTTTTCTTGATGTCCATTTTTTAAATAATCCTGGTTTTCAGGTGACTTTTGGTTTGTCCAACATACATTTTATCACACGCTTTGCATATAATTTCATAGACAATATTCTGTGTTTTCATTGTGGATTTGGAATGTATTAGCTAGAAAATGATAAGCTTATGATGATTTTTTGGTTGTTGAAGAGTGCTAACCGTTGGAGAGAATGAGATGGTTTAAAAGTTTTCAGAAACTGTTCTGCTAATGTTATTATGAACATTACTGTTCGTCATTTTGTAATAACTCGGTTTCATATAATAATTTTTTTCTTCTTCAAGGTGGAACTGGAAAATGATATTGCAAACATGCTGTTTACCAAAGAAACGACCATGAAAACAGTTTTTGAGGTATTTTATAATTTAAATTAAATTGGCATTTAAAATTTGGCATTAGATAAGAATTCTGTATGTTGTGAATAATATTTTCCTTCTTTTATTGAGCACGTAACAATCCAATAATTATAGACTGTGAGGGTATTAAAGGAAGTTATTGAAATAAAATAACTTGTATGGTCTGTAGGCGATTAAATGTATTATTTATGTACAGTATGGTTAGGAATATAGAAATTATTGTTAACATCGAGAGCGCCAAAGCGGAGTGTAATTGCATCCCAAACCATTTACTTTCTAAATGAATTAATGTTGTTAACTGACTACTTTCATTGGAAAACTAAATTAAGAACAAGAAAAAATTCGGCTCAAGTGGGAGTCGAACCCACGACCTCGGTCCTGGATAAACCGAGATCGTGGGTTCGAGTTTCCTCTTGAGACGAAATTTTTCTTGCTCTTAATTTATTTTTACAATGCAAAGTAGTCAATTAAAAACATTTCATTTATAATATATATTATTTGCAATCTTCAAATAATTTAATTTAAAATACTATTTACTTTCATTATGTTGATATCACTTTTATTTTAAGTAATTTTCTTTTTGCTTTTATATTTTTTCTCTTTACAATTTTTTGACGATACTCCATACAATCAAGTATTTTTTGGTATTTTGTAAAAAAAAAAAAAAAGTAATAAAAATAAAAAAGGCATTTTTATGTTACAAATTATGATGGTTTTGGCATAATATCGCCTGTATTTTAACTATTTTGTATTATATTAGATCAATACTGAAATATTTCCTGAACAATGTATTGGAACTGAAACAATATAATGATTATACTGCTCTGTTTATTTATCAACTTTCTTCGGATCTCCTTAACGTAGTTCACATCTACTGTACGTTATCCAAAAGCAATATTCTTTAAACTTCAATATGTTTTCTCCTCATAATTATTATTTATAGGACTATTTCATTTTTGCTTTTACAGAAAGGAATAAAGGAAATAAGTAATGGCAGTTATAAAAATTACGTAAGTGTCAACATAATTATGTTGAAAATTGAACTATAAGTTTCCCTTAAAGGGTTACCTGCAGATAATGAATTCATTTTCTTGTATCTTACATTATTAAAAAGAATATTTAAAAAAGTTTGACATGTTTTGACTCAACGGATCAAAAGATATTTCCATTCATAGAAGTCGATATAAATTCTACAAGGCAACACAAATCGCACTGCTTATCTTCGCTACCTTGCGAATATATGCAAATTAGTCACTGAAAACCACATATCAGAGCATATCAATGCAAAGGTAGCAAAACTGACTTAACAATAATGCAAATTAATCATTTTATTCACATAACAGTAGTTGTCTCGTTTTCGGACACGTATGCTCCGCTACCTTACAACTTATTTTCATGCATTTTCTAACAAGTAAATATCTCCAAAACCGGCGATTTTTGGGAGATAAGAAATATAATATGAGTTATTTATAACATGAAGACTAATATTATTTTATAATATCAGAAAGTCAATTTACCTGCAGGTAACCCTTTAACGAAATAAATCTCTTAAATATGGTAACAAAAAGGAAGGTTGAAACTCTAAAAATTTCTCTATAAGCTGTTTGTTTCTGGTGAAACACTGTACTTATTAAATAAATTTAAATTTCAAATGCATATTCATTCAACTCGTGGAGTGGCAAGTAACCTTCTCACTCCACCTATTTCTTTTTCGTACCATATTCGTCGTCTCTCTGGAATGGTCTTCCTGGTAAACTAAGATCAGAAACTATATTCGGAGGTAAAGTTCAAACGGTTCTCAGTCACTCTTTTACGGCTCAATAAATAAATGGTCTTTGTTGATACATTATTTTGCCTTTTCATTTTTATTTTTGTTTTGTTCATTATTGTATATTATAATGTTCTCTACTTAATAATTATGTGAAAGATATATGTAAAAAGGGTTAAATTGAGAAGAGGATAGTATTTTCCTAATTATTGTCCTCAATAAAGATATTTCTATTTCTAAATACCAACATGGCTCAAACACATCCCCATCAGCAAATATTTTCAGCGAAACGACAATGAAACCCAAATTAAATTAAATAAAATATGTTATAACTTTCAAGAAATTAATGTTTGCATGATTGGAAACATGCTATTTTGAATTCAATTCTGTTAGTGTAATTCCATTTCTTTAACACAACCTATAACCATTTATCATCAATGAAATATAAGTACAGACGACGATTGTAAAAAAAGGAAAATTCAGCAAATTTGTATTATTATTATTTATTGTTTTCACAATTAAGTTTAAGTAATGTATGACCCTCAACATACTAGATTTACTGAAATAATTTTCACATTATTTTGTAAAATACCTGATTTCGTAAAATATTACGAAAATAAATGTTGCATGTGTTCAGTCAAGTCCAGCAGTCATCAATCAAGAACAAGCACCAGGGCTAGAATTTCATTTTTTCTGTCACTGGTCAAGTTGGCCAGTGATGAATTGAACATATTGGTCAAATAGATTTTTTACTTTTCACAAAAAAATCAATGCCATTAGACTACTGGTGCCTTCTCTTGGTCTTCGAACAAGTATTTTTTTTTTTTTTTTTTTTTGGAGGTTGGATACTCAACATGACCAAAAACATAAATGTAGCGAAAAGTTGCAGAACTGAAAAACTTACTTATCCTAGCAATGAATTCAAACTAAAAAAAAAATAAACATACATCACATTTTTCAAAGATAGTGATTAGTTTATCTGCAATAGGAATTACACATAGACCTAAAATTCAATTTTACTGGTCAAGAATCACAGTTACTGGACTGTGACCAGCAGACCACTGGGATTCTGGGAAACTCGAGCCCCGGCAGGCACCCTCTTTATATCACATCACAACATCAACAATCCAGTTTACAATGGTGATATGATAATTATAATTATATTTATATGGTTATACATGCAGCAAATAATATGCCACAGAATAACAATAATTACCGATAATTACTGTACAGTAAAATATTTTTGATTAGATTTTGTTTTGGAGTAAATTAAGTATAAAGCTACTGAAAACCACATGTCTTTATTTCAGTACAACATCATAAAGAAAACAGCAGTTTTAGTGGTAAAGTACTAGTTATAATTTTCATATAGGCCTATTGTTAATATCAGTGTCATCGCAAATTAAATCAACAAAATTAGATGATGTGTAGCATTATGCACGGTGATCCAAAAGCATTTCATCCTATATTTATAATGTTAATATTAAGAGGATTTAACCCGTAGCGGTCGATACAACAATAAATACACGAATTTAAAATTTGGGCAGATGTGGGAATTGAACCCAACGCCTCTCGCTTTCCGTTCGAGCGCCTTAGCCACTTGCAGTTGGGCAACCTGCCACACCATTTTTAATCTTGCTTTAAAGTTGTATCTAAGCCACTATTCCAATAGTGAAATACTATGTATATGCAAAAGCTAAAGGGAAGGACTATACTCTATAGAGAACTGCCAATAACTGCCATCAAATGTTAACATTTCGGGTTCGATTCCCACATCTGAATGACAAAATTTTTATTTGTGTATTTATTGTTGTATCGACCGACAGGGGTAAAACTATCTTAATATTAAGATTGTATATTGTCCCCCTTTGCCTTTTCTAAACATTATATTATAAGCTCGAGACACGATTATACTAGGAAATTAATGCTGAAGCAATAATTTTCAAATTATATTTGTTTTAATATGGAATTTATTAAACAGGGACACCGGAGTCAAGATCTACAGTGTTTAATAACATAAGACTCTGACACCAATGCTTTTTTATTCATAAGTTCTCTAATTATTATTTCAGGTAAACGAAAATAATACTTCACCAGAAATTTGGTGTAAAAAAACAAAGAAAGGTGAGGAAAAGTGTTGTAACAAATGGAAAAAGAAATATTATGAACTGAAAATTATCATACGGGAAAATAATGTGATATGCCCCCTATCCCAGATTACCCTCCGGCGCCAGCACCCCTGGTGGTTTTGGGTGTTATTTTGACCATTTGATAGTTAGTAAGCTGTTTTTTTAGTAAAACGGTGCTTTTGCATACTGTATATTGTACTGCTCCAAACTGGTGGCTATTTGAATAGAATTTATAACTATGTAATATAGCGAAGTGCAGCATTGATACTGCATGGAACTCCATGATGAGGTATAGGATTTTTGTTCATAATTATTTATTTTTAAGTTTATTTTACAAAATATTGATTATCTGGACATTCAGTAATTAAAAATTCACGAATAAAGTACACGAGCTTACACAGGTATTATGTGAAGTGGTAATATAGTAATATTTCGAGACATTCAGAATGAAAATAGCAAAATGTAGGATCGTATTCTCATTTCTTAAAAATTAATTTTAATTTTTCTGATGTCTGCAAGATTTAAATGATGGTTCCGTTAAATCGATATTATTTGTTTCAGGTTATAAAATGACACAGTACGCCTATTCCATTTTCGCCCTTGGTTTAAAATATGCATTTTTTTTTATATTGGGGAGCCTTAAGATTTTAATTGCACTGGTTTACAATATATTCCGTAATAGTGAAAAGCAACTCTATATTCATTATTTCCTCGTTTAACAGGATCAGCACTGAGAAAACATCTTCAGCATGAAGAACTATTCAGAAGAGTAGAAAAAGAAGTCATTGAAGTTTGTAAAGTGCAGGGTAAGTATCATAATACTTAGTCAGTGTTGTGACTCTATCTTTTGGTGCCTTTTGTGGATTCAGTCAGTTTGATGTGGCATGTACACTATAGCCTCCGCCCCGACGGGGGGTTCATCTTCCCCGACAGGGGGACACCCTAAAAATATTTTTTATTAGCGACCGTTAGTCTGATGCCTTTGCCTTTTTCATTTATTTAAAGATTAAACT
>JAQIWE010003496.1:0-11744 GCA_034698565.1 Campodea plusiochaeta | reverse complement strand
GTAGCACTTCCTTGATTTATTTTGCGAACGAGAAAGACAGATTTATTGGAAGTATTTAGCTTCCAATATGGACGATATATTTTAATTATTTTGTTATTAATAAAATTAAAACGATTTGTTTGTCACATAACTTGGGCATTTTACAAATTAACTAGACAATCTGCAAATTAACTAATCTATTTGCAAATATGCCTGTCGGCATTCTGCAAAATGCCGGTCCACACCGGTAATGTGCAAATTGTCTAGGTACTTTGCAAAATGCCGAATTTTACACTTTGCCTGCAACATATATACTTGGCAATAGCGCAGGTATTGCGTTCACAATCCTTTCATTCCAATTTAGAGTATTAAAATTAAAATAAAAACAGCTGAGAGTTTCAGTCGAAATGACAAAAATTTCACATCACTAACTCTATGGATATAAGAAACATAGTGGATGACTGCGCCATTCCAGTCCTCCATAGTATTATCAAGAAAAGAAAAATACTTTCAAGTTTTAGTTTATTTAAAAAGAAAAAAAATGAAAATTGCATAAATATATTAACTTAATATATCAAGTTTTTTGTGTCTTAATTTGATAATGTAATATCAAAATTTCAGTATATTTTCTAATGAGCGTATTTTCAATACGATACCATTGAAAGAAAAGATATGATTTTAATCGAACTGTGAAATTAAGAAATTTATAAAACTGCAGAAATAATAATTAATAAAATATAATAACGTATTATCTTTTTGTAATCTACATGAGAAATCAGTTAAGTATATACTTACAAAAGTAAAGAGAGCTATCTTCATATCTGCTGTTGCTGGTTTCACTGTCAACACACTAATAAGCATGTAAATCTGTGAATATATTATGTTGCCCTTCTTATTTTAGAACTTTCCATTCTTTTACGCTTCGGTTTTTGCATCTGGTCACTTTTTATCAGGGTGCGAAATCACGGGGGAGGATGAGCATTAAGAAAAGGTATTTCTTTTATTATTCATAATGTTCAACAATACGTCATCTAAATTATTTTTCATCATAGAAACTAGTAATTTTGAATAAATAATCTTTTAATGAATCTAATTAACATATGAAAATTGCTAACGATTTGGTCCGCGCCAGTTGTTTTTGAAAAATTAATTTTTGTATTTCGCTAAATCCCTATCTTATAACATGCTGGGAGATAGATTTGTGCCTCAGCATGTTATAAGATAGGGATTTAGCAAAATACAAAAATTAAGTTTCTAGAAAACTACTGAACCAAATCGTTAGCAATTTTCAGAACTTATTTATAGATTCATTAAAACATCATTTATTCAAAATTACAAGTTACTGTAATCAAAAATTAAAAAATGCGATGTCGATGCTGTCGACTACATTTCTGCAAGTGAACATTATCAATTCACTAAAATTATTTTCTCCCTCTGCGATTAGCTGTTGAGGTATTTGAGGAGGAATAATTTTTTCAATTCTGTCGGTATTAATAAACTCAAATAGAGTATGGAGAAATAATTATAACAGTTCATAATGCCTGGTGATAGTTTTACAGCTCAACAATGTCATTATGTCCTCGTAGTCATTTATTGTTAAACCTGTAATATTTTCAGCATGACATCCCATTTTCCAACTCACAAGTCCCGTTTCATTTTCTTTGTTCTCTATTGTACTCGATTCTCAATGGACCTTTAATCTATGTTGGAAATTGGGACTTCCCGCTGAAAAATAATGGGCCTTTAAGACTGTATGTCTTTATTATAAGTAGTAAAAAATATCTGGACGTATTACTCCGATCTGAAGCAACAGATTCCTTGTAGGGTTTTCTTTCTCTAATGTTCCCCAAAAGTACAGTATATTGATATCCTCCTATTTTATTATTGATCGTGCTAAAGTTATTTGCAATCTTTGAAAAAATATATACGACAAGTCATTATCGAAAAAAATTGTATGATAACAACTATTAATAGTATAATAGTTCCTGTAGGCCCCGTACATCATAGAGCTATACCCAAGAGCCGAGCTGTATACTAATAATATTTCACATGAGTTAATCTAAATTTCGGTTTAGGACCTTTTTCAGGCCAAGATAACAAAACAGTAATTTCTGTCAATATCTACAAAGTTTAAAAATAAAGTTTATCAAGTTTAGAAAATTCAATATGTTGATCTAATTTTGGAAAACCTTTTTTAGTCTCGGTAAACGCAAATTATTTTAGAAATATTGATAGAAATTCATTTATTATTGAAATTTGGTTTATTAAAAATGGATTGACAGTAGGTATTCATTTAATCTCTAATTTAGTCTAAGATACTTTTATCTACTCCTTGCTGCTTTCTTTGTACGATTTCGCACCCTGTGTTCACATAGCGTAGAAATGTAAACATAATATTTCACTAAGCATAAAAATAATGTCACTGAAATAGATATGTGAGAGAGCGGAAGATTTTCTTTAAATATATCATTAGAAGGTTATTGCTCTAATACTTGTCCTCTTCATGATCCAATTTCGAGAATTAGTTACAAAAATAATTGAAAGTACTTTGACTTATTCGTTAGAAATTGAGAGGCGTCGGGTTCGATTCCCACATCTGCCCAAATTTTTATTTGTGGATTTATTGTTGTATCGACCGCTGGAGGTGGAACCATCTTAATATTAACGTTGTATATTGTCCCCCTTTTGCCTTCTCTAAATATTAAATTGTTTTTCATAAAAAGCAGCATATTAAAAAATTTCGATAATATTTATCAAAGATTCCGAATATATTTATCAAAGATCTCGCGAAAAAAAATTAAATATGTAAACAAATATAATTATATAATTGCTTTAATAGTGAAAAGGTCATTGAACTGATGTAAAATAGTAAAAACATTTTGAGATTTACTGAATATTTGTAAACTATATAATAAAGACTAAAGTTTGTTAGTTGAAAATTTGAGAATCATACAGGGTGGGCCAACAAATGGGGCACTTCATTTTTATAACGGGATAATTTCTGAAATATTGAAGTCAGAAACTGAAGTAAAAAGCATATGAAAGTGTGTCTTGTTATCTTTCTGAAAATATATACTTTTATAGCCATCCATATTTATTATAACTATATGGACCACCTAAGAAAATTACTCATACGTGCTCAATATAGTTCAATTCAACAATATAGTGCAGCATAATTATTAAAAGGCGTAGAGTAGTAAAAAAAAAATGAACAAAAATAAAAAAAATATTGTATACGGAATTATATGATTTGATCAAAAATATAATTAATTTATATTATTGTCACTTGATAAGCTGAACAACCGAGGAAAGCATTTACGTTCTGAAATTACCTTATTATCAATGTAAACGGATTCTTTTATATGGGAGGCCATACCTTCCGTAAAACATTCGGAATGTTATCAAACCATATATTTTCAGAAAAACCACAGCATGCTCTTTCATCTACGTTTTATTTCAAATTTCAAGCTTTAATATTTCAGATTTTATTACAGTATAACTAAGTGTTTCATTATTTTTTTTTTTTTTTTTCAGGCCACCCTGTAGATATAGTTATTAGTTATTACAGACATGCATTTCTTATCTTTATTCTACACTGTTAATGAATTAATATGATATCGTTAAATCACAGTGTATCATAAATAACCAATACTTCAAGAAGAAAAATAATTTTGTAATATTACCGGTTTATCGTTAATTCATAGAAAATACAGTGACTTCATGTCATAATGTATACTATCGTGGAAATGAGAAAATACGAAAAGTATCTATGATGTAAAAGTGTAGAATATAATCTAAATAATTATATGGGTTAAAGTTTTTTCTAGAGATTCAATTCTAGTACTAAATTAAACCTCATAATTATAATCATGCTGATTGCTCATATGCTTCGCAGACAGTTTTCCCACTATTTAAAATAATAGTGTACCAAAAAATAACGATTACAGAATGTACAGAGAAAAAATTTCATTGATGAGATATGAACGATGAAAATAATTATTTTGACATATTGTACATAGTAAATAAATTAATAATGAGGAAAAATATTCATACGTCTGTAGGGATTCGAACCCACGTATCCGTACTTTCCGGGTAGGCGCTTTACCACTGAGCTACAGCAGCACATAGAAATTTATTCTCATTAATTATCTATCAAATCATTCACCAGCAGTCCAATATAGCAACATTACATTGCACAACTAAAGGAGACAAAGCGAAAGTTATTGCTTTAATTAGACAATAAAGTATATGAAGTTTATTTTAGAATGAAAGAATCAAATTGGTGAATTAATACAATATGCAATACACAAAGTTTTCAGTTATTTCTACAATCGTGTCAGATCGGCTGCTGAATCCCATTTTTTAGTAGTTTTCAAGGTACTCCAAAATAATGCGAAAGTTTAATGGGGGCCATACACGATCAGACCGTCTGACAGACCTGGTCGTTCAGACCGTCTGAAAGACCAAGTCTCACCGTGTATGGGCGATTTTTTTGCCCTTTTTCTTGTCGGACAGACGGTCTGATGAAATCAAACACTGCTAGATTTTTCTCAAGTCTGACAGACCAGGTATGATCGTGTGTGGCTTCTTTGAGTCTTGCGACGCTCGTCTGATGATCGGAATCCAATCATCGTCGCTTCTGAAGCCACGTGATCTTAACCTGACGTTCAAGGTCGATTGCATAATTCAAAACACAGTGTTGAGAATGGTTCGTCAGTCAAGGTATGAACGTGTGTGGGCGACCTAGGACTGACAGACCCAGGTCTGTATACCGGGGTCTGATCGTGTATGGCCAGCATAAGATAAAAGAAAGAACCTGAGATAAAGACATGCAGCAACAGTAAGAAAATACACGGCAACGTTTTGGAGTAATTTCTTCTCACTTTCCAACTTTCTAAAATTAGTAATCGTGGAGGAGTCTCGGTATTTAGGTCCAGAAAAGTATACTCGAAGAGCATAGGACTTTACTTTTGATATTTTGAAATAAAGCTGTTTAAAAGAAAAGTTTAAAGCATGTGAATCCTGTGAGTGAGAGAGGCAGCTTCTCTTCTTCATAAACGGAAAGTTACCATCACGCTCTCTCCTAGACTCACTAAATGAAAAGTATACGTTTCTTTGAGTGGAAGTGACTATACTTAGAATAAAAAACACTGGACTAAAAGTTTAAAACACAATAAATATAACTTCATCATTACTTCATTCTTCACAAAAACTATTTCTACTTTCCATCAGTAATAATTGGGTTTGGGGCTAATCTAACCTGGGTTAGGCGCACTTGAAAGTGGGGTTGTGTTTTACAGCGAATTCTTCAAATGGAGACGACATTATTCATTATATTTCCTAAGTGAAGAAGCAATCCTCAGTTAATGCTAAATGAAGTGGCGTAATAAGGAAATATGGGTTCGGGGAGCTAATGGCGATTCCTCTTCAATTGTTCATTTTGTTCCTACAGTCCTTCCTTTTACCCAAACTGAAAACTATTATAACATCAAAAATAGACTATTGTTGTGTTTGTTATTGCTTATCACAATCCAGTACATCATCATGAAAGTTTTTGATCAATATGGTTCTAGTTATGGAACTTAGATAAATTTTACTCCTCGAACTTTCGACACTAAATTTTATACTATCAATATTTATATTTAGTGTAATTTATAAATCAGTAAGAAAACTAAATTCCAAACACTCTACAATTTCGTTATATTAAAAAAGCTGCAAATATATTGCGATTATTTGTGACAACATTATTCGTCAAATGAAAACAAAATTATTTTATTCACCAAAGAAATATACTGATCTTGTATTTATTGATACTTTGGTAATAGAATATCACTCGTCTACATAAAACACACAAGTGTAGTGCCAGTAAGAATACCCAGTTTAATCTTCAACATGGTTCCGGCACTTTCCCTGACAGGGGTTCACAAATATTATTAATATGAAATAAAGTAATTTTACAATGTAAGTAAATTAGGCAAAGGAAATTATTTGGATGTAATTATATATAAACTGAAAATGAAATCATCATTTTCAAATACTGAGACTATCCTAATCAGGTAGGCATAACTTTAACAGCAACTGTCTTTAAAATTGCATAAAAGCAGTTCTCGACAGGTCATTGTATGTACTTGAAAAAGAAAAAGCATTACTGTTCCAATGTATGTAATTTTCATAAGAAGTAATAAAGTAACCTATTTCACAAAAGGGAGAATAATTATGCTTTTAACATTTATCTGTTTATAGTTTACAGAAAACAAACATGTGATGTATGTTTTTCCGGCACGAAGAGTTCAAGAGTGGCTCTTGTAATATTCCTGGAGACTGTTAATCTTTGCTTGTGATAATGCTACGAATTCTTCTACGTCAGAAATAATAATGTTCTCTTATATGAAACACTTTAATAACTCAAGTGTACAGATTGACAGTTACGGAAAGGGATTGATCTGAGTATCAAAGACAGTATGAGATTGATCGAGACCCAATCTAAAAATTAAAACTAACCAAACCTGATTATAGTTTAAAGTATTATCGCTATAATATTATTAACAAAACGGGAATATGAATAACAAGATGAAAATTAAATTATATGAACAAATCTGGATAATTGATCATCTCCGCCATTGAAGTCTTGATAATGTTATAAACTTTCGTTCGACGTCTCGCTCGCCCAATACAAACGTCGAGAGTTTATAGAAGGAACAAAAGCTTTGTGTGATTTAAAAAAATTATGTATTATGAAGGTTTTCCAGATAGAATAATACGCAATCATAATTTGCACAAGACACCGATTTACTACTGGAAAATATTTTAAAAACATGTTTGTATGTCTGTTTATTCTAGGATACTATAGTATAACATATTAGCTTAAAGAGATTTAGATTTAGTATCACTTTCTTAATCGATGTTTTAGTAATTTACAGTTATATTAATTATGTTTGGTAATCATCTTGAACGGCATTATATTAAACGCGAAAAAGAACGACTTTCTGGAGAAAGAGAAAACATCATCTCTGAAACGGGATTGGCTTCGGAAACTTCCCTAAAGGTAAACAAATCATACTTTCATGAATATTGAAACTACTTGAATGAAGAACATCTGGAAGACTTTATTAACAGCATTACACAAAAAAAACTTGTTACAAGGTTGACTCATTTATCCACAACTAAATCTTAATGATGATTTCACCTCATCTTACTCCACGCTGTAAAGTCCACGCTGTAATTTGAAGTACCTGAAAGAAAGGGAAAAATCATATTATCCTACAACAGCTACTATATAGTTTGAATTGCTGTGATATTCCCAGTTTCTGTATGTTCGAGAATTTTTTTATTTTCTATGCCAACAAATATGAGAGATTGAAACTTCAATGAGTCAATGTTATTATATACTGCTGAGTGAGATTTCCTTTTCCTATAAATAATGATTACAGGTCAACAAGAGAATTTTTATGCAGAAAAATAAAGCTGGAGTGTAAAAAGTACAGAAGTAACCTGAACTTATTATTTTTTTTTTTAACGAAATTTCATAGTATGGCGAAGATTTCGAAGGAAAAAAGTAAATTTTAGAGAACAAAATGGGAAGTTGTCAAAACATCTATATAAATGAAATGATTATCTGACCACTTTGAATTAAAAAAGTAAGAAAAAATGGGTTCTAGTGGGACTCGATCGCACGACCTTGGTCTATCCAGGACCATGCTCTATAACCATAATTTATTTTACTTATGTTGAGTTTATTGTCTTTGTTTGGCAGCTTTGGCTTCAATTTTGAGAGAAAGAAAAAACACTCGATGGTAACTTCATTTCGGAAATGACAGTGGTTTACCAAAAATAGACTAAAAACAGTCAAAATTGACTAATTTTATTTAAAAAATTTGATTGAACCTTTTAATTACAACATGGATATAACAAATTTACTATTCAATACCTAATAACTTATTATGTTTCTGATAGTTATTTGAAAATCCATTGTGTAATTAAAACGAAATAAAACTTCTTTATTGGCTAGATGTTCTACACCACCCTTTTATATATTAATTATATAATATTTTTTTTGCTTTCTGTATAACATATTTGCCCTGGTGATGATTTAAAAAAGAATCGAAGGATGTACGACGATCCGTAGCAGCCAAAATTTGACTGTACGGGTCGTCGTACGTCCGAATCGAAATTTGGGGTTGGTGAAGACATCAACAATATAGACGAAATGTAAGGCTGAACATTTCGTTTTAATTACAGTACTGCTTGAATCAATTTCGTTTTAATTACATTGATTCATTCAATTCTTTACACTGTAGATATTTCCTCTATAGAGACTAACCTCCTCTATAGAGGAGGTTAGAGACCTCCTTGTTAGTTATAGAGTTTCCTTGTTAGTTATAGAGGAGGTCTATAGAGGAGGCCCTCTATAGAGGAGGTTAGTATTCGAAGTTATTCGAATCTACTATTTAGGACTAATAGTTATAAATATACGTACTAACCGCAATACTTTTTCTTGACTCCTTGATATCTTTCATTCCGATTTGCCGTTCTTGCGGCAGCTTCCCTTCTTAATTTATCTCTTGCAGCTTCATAACGAATTTGTCTCACTGATTTTTTACGTGGTTGCTTTTTTAAAAATAAATAATAAAACGTAAATATCAAGAGAGTAACTACGGCGATTAGAGACAATATAAAGACAATTATTTTCAAGCTGAACACTGAAAAGAAAATGAAATATGAGTTATTAGTACGGTTTATAAAAAAGCGTGTGTCTCCAACATTATTTTACAAATGATCTGAACAGATTATAAACAAAATACTAGCCTAATTGCTAAAAACAATATTATTTTCTTAACATACATTTTAAACCAATGAAAAGTATTCTTCAGAACTAAAAGTACCTCATTCACATTTACTAAACACATCGAGCTGCATTCGTAAATTCAAAAATTTACTGTTTAAAACTTGCACTTTAGAAAACACTCTTTATTTCAGGAAAACTAATAAATTTTCAGGAAATCTAAAAAAAAATCTTGTAAATAGCATGCATGCTGCTGTACTGTTGGTGCTATTTACAAAAATTAAATTAAAAAGTAATAGTGAATAATTAATTTGCTTACGTGACTTTAACGGTGCCAGCGGGTCGGTGTCCATGGCAAAATCTTGTTTCTTGTATCAAATTAGCACTATTAAAAAATGTACTTAAAGCTAAATTCGTTTTCTAGCTCGTTATCAACAAGATGAAATATGAACTTTCAAAAATGGTTGATGCATAATATTTTGGAAGTTAAATTTTATTTTTTAATTTTAAATGCCTTTCCATGATTACTAAAGAAAAATTATAATGTTTTTGGAAATATAAAGCATAATTCTAACAAATTTCCCATTTTTTACCGATAAGAGAATCTTGTCGCATTGATGAGAGTTGATTTAAAGAAACTACATCAGGGCCAGAATAATAAGGCTTTAAACTACACTAAAATTATAATCTGCCGCTATAATGTACGAAATATTTTAGAAAAAGAACAATTCTAAAGTTTCTAAAGATTTTACCTATAAAAAATATACTGTTTTAATAAACTTATACCTCGTTTTTATTGTTTATTTAAATAGCAAAGAAAGCTAATACATTATAAGCAATCGCAGAAATAATTTGTTATATACTATGTCATTTCTTAATGGAAGTGCTCTGTAGTTTTGTTTGCAGGTGTGATATTACACTTGGAATCTTCGATCGAAGATTCTACACATGAAAACTAAAAGTTATGCATACTTTGCGTTCTGCATCCTTTCAAAAAAAAAAAATTCAAAGAGCTTTCTTCAGGATATTCGGTTCCCTACACTTTTTTTACTGACCCAAAAAAACGCTGAGAAGAAAATTGTGTTACCTATTTTGACTGACAAAAGGAAATAATGCCCAATAACAATTCTGAGTTTATTATCAGAGGTACCGTAACACGATCAGTATTATTACATATAGTCGAACATTCTTGCTGTGTCACTAGCATAAGTTTGGAACCTCATCTCATTTGCTTACAGATTACACCAAAATAAGAAATGGTTATCACTTCTTAGTCATACAGATATACAACAACTACTCTAATTTTCTATTTCATATTGCTCTATAAAACCATCTTAAATTGGATGCTTGGAAAAATAACGTTAATATGATCTCATAAATGCATTTATTATTAATAATGATGCTACACAGCATAGGTCTACCCTGGATGTGATATTTGTGGAAATAGTGTATAACTTGAAAATCTACTGCTCGGATGAAGAAGAAGAAGAAAAAACTTTCTTATGATTTTACCTAAAATTGTCTTTTCTCTATTTATTAAAATATTCGCCAAAATTTTCAAATAATTTTCCTATCGTGACACAACTGTTAAAATTCTTAACTGTTAATGCAACATTCTCTTGCAATTTCAATAATCTACTTTTCAGGATCATTCTTGACTATATACATTACCATTAAAAAAACATTCTTCTTACTTTTTCAGTATCTTCATCTGCAGTATCAAAATAATAATAATTATGTAGCAATACTATCGGGCTGTAAAACTTAGATTTGCTGTTAGAGTTTGAATTTGTAAATCAGGTGCTCCTCCATGGAAGTTTTGTGTAGAGTTGTATTAGCCTATAGGACAAATTTATTTATGAGATTTCTGCTACTTTAATATCATTTGTTAAAGTTTGTTTCTTTAGATTAAAAGGAAGAGATAAAAATGTGTTATAGATGTTGGAGGACAGTTTCATGTTAATAAGTCAGAAAAATTGCTGTCATTCTGGGAAAAATGACACGAAAATTTTGATGGATATCAGAGTAAAGATGTATCTTTTAGATGGTACATGATTCATTTTTTTTTTCACCATTCTTTCAGTTTTTATGGCCAGGTGAAACTTATTTTTTGAAACATTCAATAATAGAACACTTATATTTGATCTCAAAACCTGAAGTGAGGACGAGAGTTGAAACCTGCAAATTGCTCTGTCCAAAGGAAACAAATAAGAGCACACGTAACGCCAACGTCTCCAAGATGAAATCAATATACATTTTTCTTTCAATTTTTTACTCATATCCAGACAATTATTCTGAATTAGGTATACTATACACTCAGCAACTTCGAGGCGGGACAAAGAAAAATAAGATGTTACAAGTTTGAGTTTTTTTTTACTTACTTCTAGGGTCTTGGGGATCTAAAATAAAGTAAATTATCATTGCGACAACTGGTAAAGAGAGCCTGCAAGTTAATAATAAGACATAGGATGTTATTAAAAACTCCAATAGGTCGTAAAAGTGTCTACGTCACTGTTGCATTGTGGGATTGTTTTGAGGAGTACACAATAGAAAAATAGCATAGGAATTTCATTAATTTTCCTATTTTCTTCCCAGTGCTTACATATTAGACATGTATTTTTATGGTGATTGGCTAATAATACGTTACAGAAGTTTTTCAATTACAATAATAATTACCTTACAACTTGTTGTAGAGTTTTATTTCGGCATTTTCTATGGTTAAACATTGGATGTTTACTCCCAGCAGAAACTAAAACAATGTGAATCGCGACATTTTTAAAGGGACGTGACGTAACACTTTTACGGAAGATCAGAGTCTCAAAATGCCAAACCATTAGTTATTGTCCCAGCTAGAGGATGTGATGCTGTGAAACATGAATGTAATCTCATAAATAAGAGGATATATCTTAAGGCCAGTTTCTACCCTTTGTGAAGGCCAAAGTAGGTCAAAAATTTTGTATGGGTTTAAATGGGAAATTTCCGT
>JAQIWE010003495.1:0-11745 GCA_034698565.1 Campodea plusiochaeta | reverse complement strand
CTTTTTCTGTACGGTTTCTACGTTAATTTTACTTTGCTTATCAAATGGGTACCAAATAGGTAGGCAGTACAATATGTACTGCCTACCTATTTGGTACCATAGATCAATCTGCTAATAAAAACTGTAGATAATTATGCAAATTTTAAGCACAAATATAATTTACGTGGTCATTTTAGGAGAGATCATAGTTTGTAAACAGGTGTCTACAAAAGGGAGTGGGAGAATGTCCATTTAGACAATAATTAAGTTAATTTTAGGATTTTAAAAAAAAAATTGTAAATTTTATTCTTGAAATAATGTGACACATATTTTGACAAGGAAAAAGTTTTGCATTAAAATAGTGTTTTAAGGGAGGCGCGGGGGGGGGGGGGGGTCTGTTTCAACATTTCAATTCGTTAAACTTTCCTATATCTATTATTAATTTTGAAAAACATGGAAAGTTAAAATTAAAGAGCCTCTCAAATAAAAGTAAATATAAAACTGTTTTTGAATTCTAGAATGGAATTTAATTTAGTAATAGTTTGCAAAGAAATGATAATAATTATAATTACAGTTTTAAAATTATCATAATGTTCACAAATACGTCAGCAAAATTATTTTTCCACGATATCGATTACCCTTTCAACAAGCGCGGACGTTAGGCTATCAATTTCTATATTTTAAAATGAATTTTAATTTATTTCGTATATTATTTAAAACATTTCTCCACGTGCATTAAAAATTATTGCACTTTTAAAATAACTCATCATTACCAAAAGTGCAGTACAGTGAAGTGACTTCATAATCACACTTTTTTTAAATAAATTTTATTTGTAAAACTTTAAAAGTAAGAATAAAGAGGAATGACCACTCCGCCTCCCCAAGTATAATATTCTGAAACCCATGAATAGAAAAGAACTAAAGATAATTAATAATTAAAATGAACATAGACTACACCGTTGCCGTCTTGCAACGGAGATGACTGCATTCAAACCGCTTCAAAATTTTACTATTAGGAACGAATTATTCGTAATCGGGAGATGCCATACCTAAAATCGGCGGTTAAATTTCTAAATCGAGTCCATATGCTGATACTTAACTTTATTCCCAAAAATTGCAGATATCTGTTAAAAACTTTGTTCTCTCGTTTTCTAATCATTATCGAATGGGTTCACGTCGATCAACAAACAAGTAACTCTCATGCCATTCAAAATAATATGCAACATAGAATTTTTATTTAGAAAAAACAAAAACTCTGGCACTGACAAAGTAGGTCTACAGTAGATGAGCAAGATGACCGCAAGGAACTTTAATATGAAATAAATTATACAGGGTGCTCGTAAAAGAAGTACACAATTTCTTTTATTGCGAAAAGTAAAAAAGATAGCAACTTGTAGTCAACGATATGTGATAGACTAGGGGAACAGCTAAAGTTTTTATACCTGGAAAGTAAATTATTGCAAGCTGTTTTATTTTGCAAATGAAACATTTATGTAATAAATGAAAAAGGTAAAAATCGCGTTAATGTCACTAACAATTAATTAAATCGGAAATTCATAGCGCCAAAATTAATGGACGGACTATTCTGATATTTAGGAAAATATTTTATATCTGATAGAATTACAACATATAAAAATTTCAGATCTGTATCTCCATAAATTATTTAATTCTTTTGTTACGTCACAATTTTTACATTTTCCCGTTATATTTCATTTGCAAAAATGACAGCTTGCATCTATTGTCCTCGGTATGTCCGTCCGCCGCGAGAAACAGCTCCTAAACGGCTAGAGATAGGTATAGGGAACTACATAGAGAAAATTCTGAGAAAAAAAAATCCAGTTTACATTTTCATTTTCGAGTCGATTTGACGAATCTCGAGTCTATAAATTCGATAGCCGTTAGAGGTTGGTATAGGGGAGTATATACTTAGTCGAAGGGCGATTTTATCCTGATTCCAGAAATGGTTCGGTTTTTAAAATTCAACCGAAATTCGACGAATATCAAATCGGTCAATATTTCACGAATGTCGAGTCGATATATCATCCAATAACGGTCACATCTGTAGGTATAGGAAAGTATATAGTACAACGTTCTCTGTTACTATCATGCCACATATTAATTTTCGAGTAGACCGATCGAACTTTGACAATTATCGAATCGATAATATTCCGATAACTGTTAGAGACGGGCATAGCAAACTATAAAAATATAATTCGAAAAACAATGTATTCTGAATTTAAATAAGTGTCAATTTTATGTTTAATTATTTTTAATGTTTTCATAAAAGTGCTGTTCTATATATGGTCGGATATAATGCTAACAGCGTTTATTTCTACGTGTTTAGAACATCCTGTTTATGTTAAAAATATAATACAATGGAAATTTACTCAAAAACTCGATTTAATTTTTAAACATTCAGCCTACTTGACACGAGATAAATCATTACTCACAAATTTCTACGAAAAAATTATAAATGTAAAAAAAAAGAAAATATTATTTTAAATCTAGTAATCTATAGACTATTGTATAATTTCCTGATCAATAATTTTATGAGGCTTATATGCTATGAACTATTAGAAAACCTAAGCCTTTACCTATGGAGCACTGAAAGACCATTCAATCAAACCCAAGTACTTCAAGATCATTATTACTTCATGCTGTTACAGTGCTCGCAATATTTCTCCACCTCTGAGAAAAAGGAGATTTCAAATATGATCCAATGCTATTCTTATGGCAATTATCTTTGATTCCCCTCTGATCCATGGGGCAAGAAAAATTGGGAGCACTCTAATAAGGGTAAACACAATAATAATATTAACTAGAAGTATTACAAAGCCACAATTTATTTTCAAGAAATATTTTACAATGTGATTCAGTTCCCTCACTATAAATTTAAAAATTACATTGTAGTTCTAAGTTATCTGTTTTAAAACAAACACTTGTAAAAAAAAATGTACTGCAGTTTCCATCACTGTTAACACATTTCTCAATAAGTTAAATCCACTACATATATTAAAAAAAAAAATTAAGAATGAAAATATTTGAAATTGTAATAAATAGTAAGTTTTTATTTAGCATTTCCAATTCTAACAATATGTGAATCTCCTACTAAATACATTATGTGTACTTTAAGTGCCTTTTCAAATACATATAATTTTTTTAAATGTTTCATTAGATAGACTATTAAATAGCAACACTTTTGCTGATTCAGTACACATACTTCACACTATAATATAAAGAATAAATAGATAGTAAGTAATACAGGAATTAAAATTAGAAAAACAATATAACAAACAAAGAAGTGACAAATTAATGCAAACATAGTTCAATAATGTAGATCGTACATAGATAATAATTTTCATTAAAAAATGGGAACAAAAAAAAAACATGATATTGAGTAGTATCACATGCACGCTTGGCTTGGTCATAAAAAGTTGAAATGAAGTATTTAAAGTTCAAATCCAAGAGCTTCTTTTAATAAACTGGCAACGTCTTTGTGATTTTCCTTATCTTTCCCACCTAGAAGAAAATATTAACTTACATTTATAAAGTTCTAACAGTAAAATTTTTTCAAAACTTACCACCTTCCCCTGCAAGATCTTTTTCTAATTTGAGTTTCTCAGTAGCTATTTTTAACATCCCTTCTTCAATTGATCCACCACAAATAAGACGATAAACATTTACTTCTCTGAAAACAAAAAAATAATTAGTTCGCTATTTGCCCACAGTTAGAAACAATAACTAGAAACTTTAAAGAATATTCAGCAATACTAAGTGTGGATAATTACAATCTGCTATGTAGATGTCTTAATGCAGTTTTAAAACTTTATTATTTACTGATTTCATTTTAAATGTGACCTTACTGCAAAGCATATATTGTCATCATTCTGAATAACTGTCTGTACGTCACATGAAATAACTCATAAACAGTTGGAGATAGGTATAGGAAACCATTCGCAGTCATACTCCTAAAAACAGGTGGGTATAAAATATATTTTTACCATATACCCATATAATTTAGTAGTGAATGAAAGCTGAAATAATTTTGAAGGTTCTACATATCTGCTAATGATGATAATGCTGTTCTGGGAAAATTAAATGTTCTTATCTCCAGTATTTGTTTATAGTGTTGATGTAACATTTTTTAACATAAAGTTCCTTACTCTTATGAACCCCAAGTTTCAGTTATTTTTTACCTGCAACCCTTTCAAAATTCCATTTATCGCCTGAAATTTTACACACAAGTTTTTCTACACATATTTTTGCAAATTCTCAGCAGATACGAGATATTTTGTGCACATAAGATATTAATCACTAATAGTAGTCACAAGCAGCTGCCATTTCAATGGCATAATACCTCTTATGTGAAACAAATAGCTGCATTTCGCAGATTTAGTGATTTTTTTCACATAAGAGACTGTCGGGGGGCCGCCATTACTTCAGACTGTCGGGGGCCGCCATTACTTCCATAATATCAAATATCCAATTTTCGAAAAATACTGCACATACGAGGTATTAGCTGAGGTATGATGATATAGAAAAAAATTATCAGAAGAAGAATTCCAACTCTCATTTCTATTTTTGAATCAATTGATCAAAATTTGACGAATATTGAGTCAATAAATCCAATAACGTCTAGAGATCGGTTTACAAAACCATACATTCATTCAAAGGTTGATTTTATCAGATTACAAAAATTACTCATGTTCTTAAATTCTATGAATATTGAATCAATCAAATTTTTCCTGAATATCAAGTCAATAAATTCAATGATAACTATTGATAGGTAGGCTAAGTGCATGAAAATGGAAAAGTAAAATATCATAAAAAATAGCCCATCTAAAAATGAATAATATCACATACAAATTCATTTTTAGTAGAATGAACAATGTCCAGAAATTGAAAATAATATGTATGATATGATACAAAATGACAGGGTGACTTATCAAACATCTCAAGTAGGCATACAAATAAGAATCTATTTATAAAATAAATATAAAAATTGTAAAATATTGTTTAACTGAAGCAAACGTTTTTAAATGTCAAGTCACAAAAGCTGTACAAGAACATACAAAAAAAAAATTGAAGCACATTTTAAAGACACATCGTCATATTGTTAATTTTTTTTTCAACACATTTCTCCTTATGGTAGAATAATATAACTTCAAATCTGAAAACAATAGGCCTAAATCTCTAGTATTTCACAGTTGTGTTTCATATTCTAAAAAAATAAGTTGATGTGTTGATTAAGTAAATAATCTTACTTGAGTTGTCCTAATCTATGACTTCTGTCTTCTGCTTGTTTATCATTATGAGGATTGAAATCTATATCATGAATAATTACTGTATTAGCTGCAGCTAAATTAATTCCTAATCCTCCAGCTCTTGTTGATAAGAGAAATATGAAAATTGATGAATCAGTTGAGAACTTGTCTATGAGGTTCTGCCTACACAAAACAAACAACAAATGTGGTTAATTTGGGCATTTGTGAAATTCCAGGGCAATCAAATATTTCTTTAGACTACCGTTTCCACATGTGTACTAATAACAGTAATCACCATCTGTTTTCCTATTTGCAGCCAAGGTTGCCAATATCTATTAGATTGTTATGTATTTTAATGATTTGCTATTGAAAAGATTTGAAATTAAGAACAATTTGGGATGTGAAATTGCAAAAAGAGGCTACATTTGTACATATCTGTATTCAATATCTTAGAGCAATATACTGTAATCACAAATTACAAATACCACAATAGTACAAGATTTCTTTTGCAGGAATTGAGTTTCCACTTATTATTTTCATTCTTATAAACTAAAATTTAGTAACTTCTTTTCTTTATCATTTATCTTTAACATTTGATTGGAGTACAGGCTAATTCCAGACAAGACACAATTTTTGCTAGATGTGGCATGATAAATTTGGTCTGAGTCAATCAAAGAACGTTATATTGGAACAATGAGCCTGTGGTAAACAAGTTATTTGAAGTTGGCTCAACTTCAGTAGAATCATTCTTTGCAAGAAATTTTGGAGGTCGTTGGTGACAAACTTCCAACAGTCCAATAGAAATGTGACATTGAAAAACATTTTTATCTACCTGATTAATGTTTCATTTTATTACCACCGTTATTTGTACAACAAAATGAATGCTTGTTTGTATAAGTGAGATGTTACATAGAACAAGGTAAGATTTGTATTTTTAAAATGAGATTTTAAGTGAATCTTTCATTAGAGTCCATGATGTCAATGCCCTATTCTCAATATGGGAGTGACTTCAATGGATTGTACTATTCCAATGTACAGTAAAAAAAATTGCTTATAACTTATAAAAGGATAATTAATATATTTATGCTTCATTTGAGAAACTGCTTACACCATGGCCCAAAAAAACTGGCCGATTTTGGAACATTATATTATTCGGCAACAGGGTAAGATATTCACATAAAAAATATGTTTTAAAGCGCTTGAAAACAGCTTTCATTTGAATCTTAAGCAGCCGTTCCTATACAGCCGTAAATCTTCTGTGACAGTGTTCAGGAGATTTTTTTTACCATTTCGGAGGTACGTACGGAAAATTAAAAATATATCAGTCATAAAATGTGTGATGTTTTACAAGGAAGTAGTGGTGATTTGAGATTATTTTGAACATACACAGAAAATGAGAGATAAAGATCGCAAAATAACTCCATGACAGACGTTTTTGGCATTTTCAAGTTTTTCAAAAATTAATATTTCATTTGTGACAAAGATATGGATATTAAATTTGAACCTATATTAATAACATTTAATAAAACTACACACATCAGTTTAAAAAATCTGTTTATTCCAAGTAGTTCCTGAGAAATTTAATGAAACACATCGGAGGCAGCAAAGTGGCAAACAATTTGAAAATGACTCATATATACTTTCCCGACTGGGTGGCTAGAGCCCCCCTCCCCTGGCCTGCATACACTATGAGTAAAACTATTTAAAAAGTACAAATACTGTATATATTTTTAACTACATTTGCTAACTTTAAATATAAATTACTGTAACACTCATTATAATTTTTATACATTTAATTTCCAAATTTAATCTAGAAGGAAATCATTGGCATATTTCTTCAGACATTATTGATAATGTAATATACGGTATACAGAACATTACTTTAGGAGTGTTTTTGAAAAATTCGCTATTAAAAATGTTGTAGTTATTAGAATTTTAATTTGTATAAGTCAAATTGAAGCTATTTTCAAGGGCTTTAAAACAAGCTATTGTTTATTTGAATATCTTATCAGGTTACCTAATAATAGTGTCTTGGAATAGGTCTGTTCTTTTTGGGCCACCATGTATAATAACTAAAAAGAGTCCTACCTTTCTGAGACAGGTGTTTGACCATCTAATCTTAGAAACTTATATCCACGGATGTTCATATACTCTTGAAGAATATCAAGCAATACTACAAACTGACTAAAGATTAAAACTCTATCACCACGTTTCTGCATTGTTGGTAACATTTCATCCAATTTTCTCATTTTACCAGAATCAGTAATCATATCATCATCAAGCCACTTATCTTGGAAACGCTGGAAGAAATACATACTATACTTAAAATAAAAACTTGCTAAGAAATATTTCAAGGAAATTTATGTCATCAATGCCATCATCAAGTATGTGATTAGGTATACCTTATACGAAAACATAAGGGCCTATTCTCGTTAGCATAGTTTGACAGTCTAAGCTCCCTAACAAAGGGGTGGACAATAGAGTCACCGCTGTTTACCATTGTAAACAAAACTTTCTCCTGTCAAAATCATCAATTTTCCAAAGTGGAATAGGCCCGTAAGATTGTGTATAAGGTATATATAGGCCTACAGTTATGGTCAAACTGATTCTAAAACATTCAACAAATATACTCCTCATTTTGTACATTACTATATACATGACATGCAAACACATTTTATTAATTTATTTTAAGCTGTTTTATAAAAATAATTACTTGTTAAGTTGCCAATGAGTCAAGTATGGATTGAGTTTCAATAAACTTCACATAAACACAATTTTCCAATAAAAAATATAAAACTGTCAAATCATTATAAATTATCATATACAAATTATTAGAAGTACCTAGTTCACATGAATTCAGTGGATCTGTATAATTTTTTATAGTATTCTAATATCATAATTACTGATTCAAGTTTTCAGCTGGTTATTCTACTATTGAATGTTTGTTATACAGTCATCTACCATATACTAAACATTAAAAAACATTTTGAACTCTTGTGTAATAGAAAATAAGTAATATACTTGTATGATAATTCAATCACTGATTGTCATTCTGTTAAAAGTTTAAGTATAGAAGCTTCCAATACTTACAGGGTACTTTCGAAGTAACCTATCAATTTCAAAATCTGTCATGACAGATAAATCTTCAACAAGGTAATCATAATTTGATTCTGTATAATCTCTTTCTTTCTTCAGTTGAGATGCAATATATTTAATATCACTATTTTTATAATGATTAAGTAACAAGAGTGGATGGCAAGTTACTCGACGTAAATTCATCATCATTGAAATGCCTGATAACTTTTCCTGAGAATCAACTTTCGCCTGTAAAAAAATACAAAAAACTAAGACTACAGCATTGCAGAATACATTTATCAAAGATAGTAATGAAAGTATTACATGTACATTGTTTTACTCAATATTTTAATAGATAATACTGTTATATGAATTATTACCTGGAATGGCTGGAAATAAACTTAATTTGATATATTTCTACAAAAATTTAATAATTTTTTTCATTGCCAAAAGTTAATACTCATTTATAGTTCAAGAATAAATGTAAAAAATAATATTAAGCTAAAATAGAATTTTTATCATTCCATACAATATGCATGATAATGATATTGAAATCAATACAATGTCTCTACATAGTATTAAAATATGAAAACTTCTGTAAGTATCATTTAAACCTAGCAGAAACTTTAAAATATCCAAATATATTACTAAGACTTACTTCTCTAGCCTCTTTAGAGTACATATTTATGAGCTGATCATATTGTTCTTTCTGGGAAGGAATCATATTACAATGCACAATGTGTTCAGTCTTTTTTGGAAGTTCTCTTAAAACATCTTTTTTAAGGCGTCTTAAAAAGAATGGTTTCATAATTCTTTGGGCATGACGGATACGTTCAGTTTCAAATTGGGATTTCTGTACATCACTAGGGCATTTCTGAAAAATAATTTTTTTTATATTTATCTACAAACTGAAAAAATATTATTTCCATTGACTATCGCTCTTAAAAACAATGAAATCAACATAAGAAAATCTCAAAGAATTGAGAAAAATAATAGTATCAGATGCTGTGTTATTGTATTGAGCTATTGACTCATTAATATTAATATTGACTCATTAATAAAAATGAGTTAAGAGCATATTAATAAATGTACTAAAGATGCTGATCTGAATATTCAGCTATCTCATGTTTTTCTAATAAATCAGTCATTTAATAATAGTAAGACAAAATAGTTAAAAATCATATCACTCTAGCAGTTTTTGTTATACTTGAATATCTCCACAATGATACTAACCAGTTAATCCAGTAAGTCCTCCAACTGATTAATTCTTTATATATCCATTTTCTTATAATCATTATCTGTATTTTATATAACTCTAATTTATACTTACGATTGAAAATATATGCTTCAAATTTTCTTGAATATTTTTAAAAAGGTGTGGCATTACAAATATAAGAATGGACATAAGTTCAACAAGACTATTCTGCATAGGAGTACCAGTAAGTAACAGTCTGTGAGTTGCCTGAAACATAAATACAAAATCATTCCACCTGGCTATAAAAATATAAATTATATCAACTAAAACTTACTTTTACTTTCATAAGCGTTTCATAACGTTGTGTGCACATATTCTTTAACATGTGAGCTTCATCAAAAATGACATAATGGAATTGAAACTTCTTAAAAAGGCAACGATCCTCTGGACTTTGAATCATATTGTACCTGGAAATAGACAGTACATACCACATAATATATGTTTTGAAGAAAAAAATTATTATTATTATTATGAATGGCTGAAGGCATTAGGTGACACTATAAAATGTCCCAATAACCGCTGCCATAGACCATAGGTCTTTCCTTTATGTTAAGATGATATAAGTCCAAGAAAAGAGAGACAAGTCTTGTGCACTCCTGGTGTACTTTAAAACTTGAAAAAATTAGATCTGCACCGATAATCGGTTTGATAATCGGATTGGACACCATTGATCGGTAATCGGTTTGTCCGATTGTTGAAAACGTTCTGATTACTGATTAATAAGAAACACTGATTCTTCCGTCGGCGATTATCGGAATCGATCGACTATTGATTAAATAATAGGCTAATCAGCCGTTAATAATTAGCAAGAAAAACTTGTAAAAGTTTAGTGAAAAGTATAAAATTTCTGTGAAAAAACTTATACCTTCATCTACGATCTGTATAACTGTATTTCTGCGCATGTTTTCATTTTTCTTGGAGGAATCATTTCAGAAGAACCTGATCAACTGAATTAATAAATTTTTTAATATGAAGGTTTCTTCTGGGAGAAAACGAGAGGAAAGCAAAAGTAAATCCATTTTAGGTTTTCCATTGACTGCTATTAAAAGTCAAGTAATTAACTAGCCTTACTAAATTGAATAGTATTGGTCCACATCTTCATTGACACCTCAGCATAGCCACGAAGTATTTAAAGTAGCGTCATGACTACTAAATTCAATATTATTGGTACACATCTTCACTGACACGTCGGCACAGCCGCGGAGTATTTAAAGTAGCGTCATCACTACTAAATTGAATATTATTGGTCCGCATCCTCACTGACACGTCAGCTGCGCCACAAAACATTTAAAACCGCTTCATTGCTACTAAAGTCAATATTATTGGTTTAAATAATCACTGACGACGTCAACATTGGCATGAAGTAAAAACATACTTGTTATTATGTTGCCATTTCTAGGTGACCGATATAGGCCAATTAATCGGTCTTGCTGTCTTTCATTAACATTTTTTTACAAAATTAGTTAATAACGGGATGGTAAACAGTTTCGAGCAGATATAATTTTTCTATTACTAAGTAAATGCACAGATCTAAGGACATGCAAAATTCTGACCTATCCCTACTTACGTGGTGAGCACAACATGAAATCCAACGAGTTTTTTGAGATATATTCCATTTCTCAAGTATCTTCTTTCTTCTGCTGGACCCATATATGCTAATACTTCTAATGATGGACACCAACGTTCTAATTCACGCTCCCAATTCTCTGAAATTTCAAAGCATTTCTCACTCAAATATTTATTTCGTTGTTTATGTAACACATTATTCTTTATTATACAATAAAACAACAGTCTATATTCATTATTATCTTTTTTAATAATGCAGGGAAAACACATTTTCATCAGGTTAGATAGAAAGGAAGCATGGTATCATATGTTTATTACTAGGCATGTGGATATGTAATGTGTAATCAAAAACTATTGTCAGTTCTAGTTTTTGAGAAAAACACCTTTCCATGAAAGAACCTCAAATTCAGCAAAAATTTGTTTTCACCATATTCTAATAAATATATGTTAACTTGAGATTTGTTCTATTTATTCAAATTGCATATATCGCCGGTGGAAACGGATAAGGTCGTAAGCGACACTTTTTCAAAATTGACATTTACACTGATTCTGATAGAATCGAACCCAAGGAATCGAAAGGTGGCACTGTCGTAAGCGACATCCTTC
>JAQIWE010003494.1:0-11746 GCA_034698565.1 Campodea plusiochaeta | reverse complement strand
AATTATATTGAAGGTAATTAGTGAAGTCACCAATGCATCATTTGATATCAGATATTCATACAATTTCCAGCAGATAATTGAAGATCTTATCTCAAGAAAAATACTTCTTTCGCCGTGTTTAATACCAACCGCAAGAAATGTGGTTCTTTTAGATTATGGTGTTACTTTATCAATTGATAAAATAGCGTTTGTTATAGCATCACCAGAAAAGAAGAGTACATTATATATTATTAAGAAACCATTTCATTATGAAGTATGGATTTCATTATTTAGTGCATTTATTTCTGTATGTATTTGCCTTGCTGTGTGTCATCGTTTACAAACCGCAAAAGGAGAACAAAATTTCTCAGTATATTTCTCACTCGTTCTCAACATATTTCGTCCTTCTGTAGAACAAAGTGCAATTGATAAATCTTTTACGACGAATTACTTCATAACTGCAAGATTAATATTAGTTATTTGGTTAACATCTGCTATATATTAGTTATTTGGTTAACATCTGCTATATCCACAGCGTATAAAAGTAAATGGGTAATTTTTATGTTACTACCTGAATACGAAACGATACCGAGAACATACGAAGAACTATCGTTTACTTCTTATAAAATTGACGGTATATCTCCATCTTCCGCAGTTATCAAAATATTTCGTTTAGCTGGGAAAAACAATACTTATTTTCGTATCTTGGGAAAAAGATTTGCAGGAAATGGTACAGGTTTGAAAAGTTGTTTAGAAAAATCGAATCATGAAAAACACGAATTCGCATGTTTTTCATATTATAATCTAATGCGTTTTTATATTGCTGCATTATATATGTTTGACGAGTGTGATGAACCTTTATTGACACCATCCATAGATAATGGATTCATGTGGTTTGTCCGTTGGGCATATAGCAAAAATCATCCATATCAAATTGTTTTCAACAGAGTTTTAGGAAGAATGTTATCTTTTAATTTAATTGAGTTATGGGAGTCGTATTATTATAATCAAGTAAAAGCGAAACAAAAGAAGATGCGCTGTGGCGGACATTGTTCTCAAAAACCAAAGTTATGTACTGGAATTGCTCCCTTACAAGTCACTCATTTATATAGTTGTGGATTGATTCTTAGTGTAGGTTTAAATCTCGCTATTCTTAGTTTGGTTATAGAATTAATTTCTTTTTCTGTTTCCTAAATAACTTTTTTGAACATTATTATAATAATATTTTGTATGTTTGATTTAACATAAAATTACTGCAAGTCATAAAATTTGACAGTTTTGAGAATAATCAGAATTGAGAATCAATTCTTAATAATTATGCTCTCTATTAAAATATCAATTTTACCATCATTACATCAAATTTACAGTATGTAAGAAATGCATATTGTTCATTATCATTTATAATTCTGAAATTAATAAGACTAGACAAAGTTGCTCCAACTGTGAGTAATAAAATTAATATAAGAGTCAAGAAATTTGTAAATTAATGTTGGAATCACATCGAAGAGAAAGGTTATAGAGGGTCTCCTCCCCATCAACAGAAAATGGGAAGAAAACCAATAAAATCATCAAAAACCATTTCTTGATTACTTGAAATTCAGCTCCTTCGGCAGTGGAGAGTGGTAATTAATCAGTTCGAGGAAATTCTTCTCTCCAAAATAATTTGATTATAGAAATACTATATTTTCAATAATATACATATCAATATATGACTATATAATCCCCGATGAAGTGTACATTGATCCAAGAAAACCGACAAAAAACTAGTGTATAATATATAAATCTTTACTAAGACTAACAGAAATAGACAAATTATCTTTAATGTCTATAATATACTCATAGTTGCTTTGTATAGTTTACAATATCCATCCAAGCAACGTACTTCGAAGAAGTCTTATTTTAATTATGTATATAGATCTATAATGTATTATCTACTCCAACATATTAGTTCAGTTGAATGAAGTAGATTACATACAAAACATTACTATCATTGCCTTATATTCTATTTCATTCAAATAACCTGTTTCGTTAGATAATAATAAATTACAGAATACAATATGTAATCAGTCATCGTAATTGACTACGAAAAAGACACATTGACACTTCTTATTTATCAGTTATTATTAAATCTGTCTTTATGGAACATTAATGGAAATGCGTTGCAATTTTATATAGCTATCATAGCTTTATTAATGAAAATGTTAAATGAGAGATAAAAATCTAAAAAATATGTGGAACTAGATGTTAAATTTGACGCAATAACGTTGGTGAAAATAATTTGTTTAAAAAAAGTCTATACCTACAATAGAATAATTTTCATATATAAAAATATATATTTATATAATGAAATTATTCAATTATAAGCGATATAATCTGATTATGTCTGGAAAAAAAATAGAAAGCGGTCGAACCTATGCTGTCAAGAAACAATGGAACAGTATAAATATACACTCCGTAATAATAACTGTCAAACATAATATGTCAGCAGGGATTGAGAAGAAAAGAAGAAAATAATAATCCGAATATAATTTGTCATTTGAAGTTATTCCTAGGTTGAAGCAGATAATCAATTATGAAATAGGGTAGATTTTTTTTTTTTTTTTTTCAATAATTAAAAGCTGTTATAAGCAATATTTGTATTATTCCATAAAGTTCTTATTATATGGCCTATTTCATACTATAGTATATTTTTGAATGCTTGACAGCCGCATAAGAATAGATTACACGTTTGATTTCACTTTTCTTTTAATGATAAAACTTAATATTAATATAAAGAATAGAGGCATCAGCTGCCACCGATTAAAAAAAATTACTGTCTATTAATAATCGGAAATGACGGTAAATAAAGTTCGTTCAAATTCGGACTCATATTAAATTTATTCCAATAAGGGGGAGGAGGGGAGAGAAGGACGGCGATTTTAGAAACTTTACTGAAATTTTTCGTTTTCATAGATAACAAATTTCTAATCAACCTGTTAAATGCTACTTTTTTCAAGTATTGCACGTCGATTATATCCGTATTACCATAACGATTATTTTAAAATAAAATTAGCAAAAGAAAATACATTTCTTATCACCAAAAGATCGAAGTATTTATATGTGACATTTCTCAATACATAAATTTATATCATTGGTCATCACAACCCTGACATTAACCTTGACCTTATTGAATGAAAGACTGGTATTAAACTGGAATCAGCAGCTTTATAGAATATATTATTTTAATTCGCATGCAACAAAAAGTAATGTGTTTCGTAACATAACAATATATATAATTCAAGTTGAGACAGTTTGATTCCTGCAATCAGCATTTCTCTTTCATTCGAAGCGAAAGTTTCTTCCAGTTTACAGACATTAACTTAGTTGGTAAGTACAAATAAAAGAGTTTTTCACAAAAAACGTAATTTCTCTGTTATTTAAAACCAGTAATAATTTTTGCCCTCGACTCGTTGTTTTAATGCTTACTATGTAGTTCTTGCAGTTTGAAAACTACCAAAAATGACATTGGTCATTGTTAAAATCATTTTCATAATTTCAATTTCTCTCCATCAAAAAATAACTTATGAATGTCATAAATCGTAACTGTTCTTCTAATGTTTATGTGCAGTTGTGAACGCAAATGTTGATCTGAAACTATTTTTGGGTGCAGAATTTTGTTGCATATACGTGTTTAAAATAAAATACGCGTCCTTTCGGTCGGTTAATTATCTTACTCGACTCTTTCGTTTTACTTAAAAAATTGGATAAAAATCCTTTAAAATTGAAAATATTCAGGATCAGCTTCCAGTATACACTTCTGTTATTTCCATTTTTCCAAGAGATGGACAGGCTGTGTTCAACTAAATATCTAATAAATACTGTATAATAAAGTGCTAACATCTCAAAAGGTTATTCAAATTCAAAAATTATGGAAGAAAAATCAAAATATTGTTATATATAAGAAATATATCATTCAAATGTGGTCACATGGTTATAAACGAATTTGTCGAGAAGGTTTCCAGAAATATAAATATTATTTTGTCTATTTTCTTAACTATTATGTCCAGAACATATCGTAGTCATTTTTTTTTGTTCCACACAGTAGCAGTATCAGCACAGTAATACAAGCATTAAAATGAAAAATATGTGTATATAGCGTGGTTAAAAAAAATAAGACGCTTTTATTAGAATGTCATATTTTTTGAACTACTGAAGCCAGGAAGTCGAAGCAAAAACCATGTGAAAGAGCTTCTCGTTCTGTTTTCAAAAATATATTGTTTTATGGAAATCCATGGCACATTGCGACATGTTATTTTGACATATGGTTCTTTATGTTTCTATTTCGAATTCTTCTAGCGCTTTGCGTAGCTACACTTGATATGACAAGTCAGGGCCTTTTGCAAATTGAGTTTCGAGAGAGATCGAACCCATAAATACTCTGAGAAAAGGCTCGCTTGACCTCAAAGAAGCCTTTTTAACTTTTAATTACCGATGCTCGATTTGATTCGACTGGATGCAAGCAGAACGAGCTTTCAAAGTTCATTCCAGATCAAAGTGAGAAGAGATCAATATAAAAAATGAGACAGCATAGGAAGACTCCCCTATCATTAAATATCTTTAAATTAAAAAATAAGGTAGTGTCAATTTACCAGCCTATTTCACTTTTTCATGAAAAAAAAAATGTACTGGTTAAACTTTTAAACAGCTAATTTAAGGGAGAATATTAATGAGCCAAGTAAAGTCCTCTCTCAAACATTATAAATATTACCCATAAAGGGCGAAAATTGAAATTATGAGAATAAAACAAACTTAAAATTTTCCAAATTCCAGAAACCACAAAACCAATATCAAAATGCATTTATCTGCTGAACAGAAGCAGTTTTACAAAGATAATGGTTACGTTGTTGTAAAAGGAGTGTTAAGTAATACTGAACTAGAAGAACTTTCTACCGAATATAATTCAACATTTGCAAGAGGAAGTGGAGATGCAACTTGGGATGGAAGTTGGAAAGGAGAAATTATGGAGAAGAAAGACAAGAAACCAATCACTGTAAGTTGCAAGGAATAGACAGAAAAGTAAATTTCACAATGTTATAAAAAGGTATTGTGCTCTTCACAGAACATTATTTTCATAGAAGTATTTATGCTTTTAGTGGAAACAAACAGTGACTTATAAGTTGATGGAATAATTAATAATTATATTGCTAAATTATTCCTTCATAAATAACACTGTAGTTCAATTTTACCTTTAGCAGAGTCTAATGTGGCGTAAATAAATGTGGAAGCCCCCTTGAGAATTCATATTTTTTCCTTGGTGTTTTGGGGGTTTTATCTCAATATATTTACAGATATTTTCTGTTTAATTATTGAGATAAAACACCAAGGAAAAAAGTCTAATGTGGCATCAATACTAATGTAAACCCATTGTGGAGGATTTAAAAGTAGTAAAAAAATACAATAAGCTTTTGACGATTTTAGAACAACAACAAAAAACCTATTTAAAAATCGACAAGAAAAACCAGTATTTTTCTTTATTTTTCTCCCACATTCCCATCTTTCCCCGTAATAAAATTTTATTTATTTCCTTATTTCTCTTCTAGGTTCAATCCATTCACAATCTTCAATTCTTCTCTTCAGCTTTTTCTAAACTTTTACATAACGATAAACTTCTAGATGCTTGTGAAGATGTAATGGGAACTAAAAATATATGTCTGCATCATACAAAAGCACATAATAAACCACCAGGAAAAGGAGCACCATTTCCAATGCATCAGGTGACAATAATATTTCAAATGTTAAGATAGTAAATTATAAATTGTACTGGGAAATCATGACGAATAAAAAAATTATACAACTTTTGACCTAAATAAAAAGAGCTAAGAACAAGTAAAACAAATGAGAGTCTAATTCGATATATATTTTATTGACAGGTTTTGAAAGTAGTAAATGTTCATGTTAGAGTGCTAACAATGTACAGGTTTGATTTTATCCATGCTATAGCGCACCATTGCCGCCATTCATGTTCCATTACTCTGTAAAGCTGTATAGTACAAACAAGTGAAACAACTATGTGTTTCCAAAATCTTACGGACCCAAATCGAATTACCCATCAAGGGTGTTTCTGACATTCCAACAATTGATAATCCTTTGTTGTCTTATTTGTTTTCTTTGACCAACCTGCGAATTGTATAAAGAAAAAAAATTGGAACCACCCAAACAAGTGGTCAACAATGGGTTTACCTGTCAATTGAAATTAGCTAAATGTTAAACTTAATGTGTTTCCAAGGAAATATTATGATACAAGTTTTATATCACTTTTTAACATTTAAAAACGGAAAGTTATAGATATTCATTCCGCGGACGAAGAATAGCTGTCTTGTACTATTCACCCCAAAACCAAAATTTCAATAACCAGTAAGTTTGAGTTCGTAAGATTTCGGAAGGACTATGACAGGTGTTACTTCCAACGTATTTCATCTCTCCTAACTATCAGCATATCTCTCAATTATCTTATTTTGAGGTGAAGATATTTTCAATCCAGATTATGATTATATTATTGGTGTAAAACAAATGAAATCTAATTCGAGCTTCTTATAATATTAGTTACAAAGTATTATTAATGATAATTAAGATGAAGGGTTATAATCATGAATATCTGATAATACGGAACTAATCAAAATTCCCTGCAAGACGGTTTCGACAAAAATGTCTCTAATTGAAGATATAATGAAAAGCCTCTTCTCTGTGTAATATGTGTCTGCTTTTGAAGAAAAATAACAAAGCACTATAAATTGAAATTCAACAACCAATTCGGTCAAATCCCGTTTGTGCTTTTTATAAATATACTTCCTGTGCAATAATAGATAATTTTGACAAGTGAATTTGAAATTCTGACTTACTAAATGTAAACAATATTAATAGTAATGTTAGAAAACAATCTTGGAGCAATTTCATTTTTCAGCACAAAAAACCTCGCCACTTCGAAATGCAATAAAACAAGAGAGTGTCAGTGCTCCGAGCCAGTCGATTTGCTCTGCAAACAAATGACTCCCAAAATAATTATTCTTTCCTTCTAATCCACCCTAAGTTATTCATCACACTGGCCAAACTCATTCTTTGCAATTTTCTCATCTAAAACATGCAATAGAAAGAAACGGGCTTAATGTTTCACCTTGCGGTACACCACAGTGAAACACAGGTTATAAATCAGCAGCTCGCGTTAAAGAATTAATCAACTCGTTCTTTTCCCTTTTTTCTCTCTCCCTCGCTCTCCATTTCCTCATTTTTGATTGACTCCCCCTCCCCCACCCGACCAATGGCATGTAATCTTACTACTCAACTTCTAGTCTCACTCCCTCCCTCCTCCTTCATTCGAGCTTCTGACAAAGACAGAGCAAAGTTTCTTGTTACTTTTTTTTCTGGTTCTTCAAGAAGGAAATGCTGAGGTCTAAGGAGCGTGGATGTTGGATGGTAAAGGAAGGTGTTTTGTGAGTTGAAGTAGTTTTTTAGGAAGGAAATATTTTTGACACAAATTCTAACACGAAAATGGTGCTTTTTATTTGTAATCACTGTGTCCCAATTTCATAATAATTACCTAAAAAGTGTAAGAAGTTTCTGACAGAGTTACATTTTGTTAATTTATTCAAATCATAATTTTATCATCGACATATCTCAAAGAAAAAAAATCAGTATTTTTTGGTAAATGTCGGAAGTGAGTTATAATTAATAAACAATCATATATCTAGTACTTTCTGGATATATCAACATTATATCTAATGTCTATTTGTTTATTATATATATTTTTTATTGCAAAACACGAATAGTAAATGATGAAGGTGAAATTTGATCCAAAATCCAATTTGCGTTACCACCAGTTGAAATGTCAAACATGAAAATGTCAAAGAGAAAAAAGAATCCGTACTTCTCTATATCCTCAACAAAAAATCTGACTTAACAGTAATTGGACTGAGAGAGCTTTACTACTGTAACATGAAAATAATGAAAAAATCTGTAATCCAATCATCTCATCTTTTAACCTCTGACCTTTTCCAAACAAACTAAATTCGAATTCATCCTGGAATTCCATCCTGTCAACGACCTTTCATTTATTGTAGCAGACGATTTTATTATTACTGTCCACGCCCACATTGAGTGGAGTGTCCATCACTTGTCACAAAACCACAGTGAATATAGCTTCTGCTACTGGAAAAACACTTTGTTACAGATTTGTATAGTGGTTCGGGAGGTTTTGGCGCCCAACGTGGGGCTATAGTATGATACAGAGAGATTGGAATGCATGTTTTTTTTAGGAATGAGTTGAAATTATTTGTTCAGTATAGTGTTTTATTGCTATTATTTAGCATTGTTTAATGTAACTGATATAGTTTAATACTGCGATGCAGCATAGCAAGACTGGAAAGGATCATTGGGTACATGAGTCACCATTCAGGATGGGTCACCCAGAACCACAATAAATCATCACTTTTGGTTATTTAAGGCACTATTGTCACTGAGATATGGAGAAACTGCAGTGTCAATAAGTTTCGTTACTTTTGAGATATAAATCAGCGTTGAAGCGAATGACTATATCAGTCAATTTTTCAATAAAAATGTTTTAAAACAAAACATTATCAGTCACATCTTCGAATACTAAATCATTATCACCATAATATTAGAAATCAAGTAAATTCTTTATGTAAAATATGAATGAATTTGACTGTACAATTGGTTTGCGTATTCAATTTTCATGATAACATCACATTTAGTATCCTTACACCTTTCGAACTTTTTATTTATCAAACAATGCAATTTACAGATAGTTTTTATTCTATTTTATTTTTTGTTTGATCAACAATCTTTAAGCTCAGCCATTAAATATTTTTTGTTCAACAATTTTTAAACTCAACCTAGCCTAGCACCTAGCTCAACCCTTAAATAATTTTTGGAAACCCCCGTAAGTTCATATCACATGGCAAGCAGCTCGAGAAGGAAAAACCGATTTAAGAAATGAAGATCGTGTCATCTGAGTCGTGGGGTGGGGTGGGGGTGGAGTAGGGTGGAATGTTGAAGATTGAAATTTAAAAGATCATGAAGAAGGAATGGCTCAAATCGACTGGGTTGAATGATAAATGATTTTCATTTCTTTTCTTATAACTATTCAAAAGGAAGTAGCAATTTTTTTACGTGAAATTGGGAGCTTTTGGAGATCAGAGAAGATTAGGTATGTTCGATATGAGTTTAGGAGTTTCTCGACTCAAGTGGAATTAGATTTTAAAATATAGATTTGTGACGAGGGAGATATGTCCTTGGATTATAATTGGAACGAAAAATCGAATTATGTAGGAAACTTTTTAAATTAACTTATCTGCTGTTAAATCAGGATTTTACTCTGATAAGTTCATGACACTTATAGAAGTGTTTACATGTTACAAGAAAGTGTAGAAATTTGTCAATTTTTTTAGAAACTTTTCTAACTTAACGTTTATTCAAACTTATAATTTTTTAACTTTGAAGTTCAAAGGATTTAATAAACAAAAATTTGCTAATTTGTGACACTCTAACAACCAATTTCTATGACTTTTCTTAAAATGTAAAATTGAAATTCATATGTCTTTTAACCACAACACCAGCATTAACATGAGAAGTTACAATAAAGAAAATAGTAATATTTTAGTACTACAAAATGTAGTATTACCATTTGTTAACAATGAAATGCACAAGACAATAATGGTATTGTTTCTGATTATGATTAATCAGTTTTCATTTTCGCTGCAGAAGAACTCAATGAGAATTATTTTCACATTTCGTTGCAATAAATCACCACAATTTTCCATCATTTAATCGACCTCCTTTAATATACTATCCAGTTAACTATTTCAAATTAATTCTCAAAACCACCCCCCCCCCCATTTTATCTCTTCCTTCTCCACGTGTCCGGACTGTCCGTGGCAGCAGACAATCTCCTTAACTCTCGTCCTGTTGTAGTATCCAGTCTATCATCGCACCTGCCTCACTTATTTCCTTCGCTGTGTGTGTGTTTGGGGCATTTAACAATTCCTCCTACATCCGGGGGCATTTTACTTCACGACAGTTTAATGGATGTGTCTAATGCCACATATAACTGGGTGGATGTAGAGGGGACTGGGATGAAAATAAGGGTTGCCGGTGGTTTTAGTTTTGAGAGAGGATGAAGTTTTTGGGGTTCAGTGTTTAGAAGCTGTAATTGGAGTTACATTTGAAAAATTTTCAGATGAAAGGTTTGTCATAATGTGGGTGTAAGCTTGTTTCGCTATATAATGTAGTTGTTAATCTACGAGCAAGATTAACAGTTGTCAATTTAGGAGCAAGATTAACAATTGTTAATCTATGAGCAAGATTGTCAATTCTCAATTTGAGAGCAAGATTGGCAATTGATAATCCAGGAGCAAGATTAACAATTGTTAATCAAGGAACAAGAATAACAATTGTAAATCTTGGAGCAAGATTAAGAATATTATCATCATCAGTACAATTGTGGCATTGATGTTCATTGAATTGTATATTCTTCTAGTAATTGTTGTCATATAAAGCATGTTAGATAGGCTCAATAAAGTCCTGTTATCTAATCATCTGTCTAAGTTCTTTGAAGGCTACAAATTTGAAATCAGTCCTCAATAACCATATTACAATATATTGTAATTTTGCTAAAGAAATTATTAGCTGTTGAAACTATAGTTTTATAAAAATCACAATTTCATTAATTTGAAGTCATGTCTGTAGCAAGTGTATTGAAGTTATTCCCTAGCCTCATACACGCAATATTTCAGTTCTATTTGCATTCTCAAGTTACAAATAAGAAATGCAGTATGGTTTACCTACTCCAATTGATAATGCAATGAACCAAAAATAATACTGTGTGTATGGTGCGATTTAAATATAATATATGTAGTATTATTGTGAGCGATATTCAAAGCTTTTATAAACGAGGGAACTATAGAGTGGTCTATGGTACTCGCCGCAAAAGTAGAGATTGGAATGTCGTGGTTATTGTGTATGTTTTATTGCATATACTATCATAATAGCATCCACAGATATACTACTTGCAATGATGGAAACAGTTTCCAACTCTCTAACATTGTTTTTATTCTGCATTTGTACATTACTATTTGGAAAGTTTTTTTAACTTCTTCTCAACTATTAATATTCTTTACTCAAAAATTGTTTCGACATCACAACTCACAGGTGAACCATCATCAGGATATGAACAACAACAAAAACATTAATACGCTTATAAAAAAATCAGGCACATAGTTAACTTACAGAAGAAACGTTATTTATTGCTTTCTATACTTAAAGGACCTGTGGAAAAGTTGGCATTATTTTCTCAAAATTACCTTCCATTAATTTATAAGCTTGGTACCAAAGGAATCCTTTTTCAAACCCATATCAGACATTTCATACTTCTTCAATACATCACATTTCATCTTTTTTTTTCAAACTGAATCATTGAAAAAGCATCATACGCTTACATAAATTGTAAAGAATCTTTTAATTCAACGTGGAAACTTTCTGACTGCATATTTAGTAAAATCGTAAACTTTTATACAAAACTTTTACTTGGCACGAAAGAGTGTTACTGGAATCAGCACATATCAAGAAAAATAAAGAAGTTCTACTCAATGATGTTCCTGGAATAATAATCCCTAATTTGTGGCAGAAAAATTTTCAACACTAAATTTCTGTGATGGCCTCTTTTTGAATATTTGCTGTTTTTGTTAAAGGGAATTATGATATTATATTTTTTGTGAAT
>JAQIWE010003493.1:0-11749 GCA_034698565.1 Campodea plusiochaeta | reverse complement strand
CACCTAATACAAAAACCTGGTAGAAGCTACAAACAAATATTTAATCTACACAAGAAATTTGTTGATGATGATCCACTAACCTCATCTGGTATATATTCCATCTCTTGTAATAATTGTAACTTAATATATGTAGGACAGACACAAATAAGTATAAAGGTACGTGCTTCTGAGTTCGGGTTCGATTCCCACATTTGCCCAATTTTTTTATTTGAGTATTTATTGTTGTATCGACCGCTAGGGGTAAAACCATCTAAATATTAACTTCTTATTGAAGAATACTACGGATCACATTGTTTCTCTGAAACAACTAGAAATTTCCATCTACTGATTCCAGTCCCCCAACTTCATAATCTAGCTACCCTGGCATCAAGTCTCAACCAATAAACTGGAAAAAGAAAAAAAGAGAAAGAAATTAATTATGACTGTAGCAGTAGGCATTTTCAAATGATGAAAAGAATTCACTGATGAGTTATTGATTTAGTTCGTGTTTAAGTATTTTGGAGCAACTTCGAAGTGGGTTGTTAAGCAAGGTAGGTTGGTATAACTTTGTTTTGCAGTCGTGCCAACTTTTGGGAGATGATTTGAAGTTTTCGAATAGAATTTGGAGTTTAATGTGCTTTTCAGTTTGCTTGGAGAGATGTTTGTTTCAAAAGGTATTATTTTATAAAGTCATGTAAAGAAAGTTTGGAGTATATAGTTCTTCCATGAGTCAAATTAGAGAAAGGAGATATATGAAGTTGTATTGAAAATCTTCATCAGGATTTTTATAGAGTACTATGTAAGCTTTTCGTATTATATTTTGAAATAATTTCAGTTCAAAGTACTAGCTTACTCTATTATTTGCTGGATAATGTTAATGGAAAAAGTAGATGGTCAATTGCAATTGAGAACTTTTTAATGCATTTTACTGAAATAAATGAAAAGATTTTTTTTGTAACTTTTGGAATATTGGACTTTAAAACGTACTTCATTTTTACTTCTTGATTATAAAATTTGTAACCTTCTTCAATGTTATTATTTATATTGGACAATATTGTTTAAGTTAATAATCGTTTGATATTCACAAATTAATTCTAAACAACAACATATTAATCAGTAGCCTAAATAAATATATTTGAATAAAACCTACAGAACGTATTGATGAGTCGCTGAAATGTCAAAAACCCTGTGCAAACACTGATCACCCTTGCCAATATCACATTCCTGTAAATCCTTAAAACTCGTGAACGTAAACAACCACCACCAAAACTGTCAAAAACTTTTTTTTCCATAAAATCCTTTTTCTTCCCTAATTCTGTGAGGAGAGTTGAAGACCTCATCAAAAATCGCATGTTTATATGCGAGCAACAGAGTTCTAAAATGATCCGGTCCTCAAAGCGTACCAAGTGCCCCGTATGATTCGCTCTCTGCAAAGTCTTTTTAATAGCTAGACGAAGGAGAAAGGACTTTTTTCCACGTTTTCTTTAAAAGAGAAGAGGTTAAACGTCAGATCATTCGACTGGAAAGGCAGAAGAGGAAGCAAAAACGAAAAAGGGACCTTCAAAAAGCGGCGTAGTAAAAGGAGTGTTGGTGTAAGATGTGAAATTGTGGATCAGGGGTGTGGATACTAAGGTTATATTTTGGAGTTATAGTTTTGTTTTTATTTCTTCGCTCATTAGATAAGTCACATCGAGGGTTAATGTTGGAAAAAGTTATACAACCTCGTCATAATTTTTCAGAGTTAAAGCTTTTTTTAGATTAAATTGCAGGTCATCATCAAAATCTAGATGGTCATTATTGGTGTTCTATATCACTTTTACATTGTATTATGTTTTTGTTTTCGTACAACATAATACACTTATTTCATTTTATATTTTTTGTCATTTAAATACTTTGGTTCACATTATTTTTATAGAATTATTTACAGAAATATTAAATCTGGACAAATTTCTGAAATGCTATATTATAGTATTATGATACCACGAGCCAAACTTTAGAACCTTGACAAGTTCTGTAGTGTAATAAGCATATAATTGTAGACATTTATAAAAAAAAAAGGGCGAGCACCACTTCGTAATTATTTCTATGTTTATTGAATTCATAATTTTAATCTGAATTCACAATTCTAAGACACCTAATTTATAAAATGGTATTCAATTCAGCAGTTATTCATCATGTTATTCCAGAAATTACTAATTTAATATTTCGATCACACTTAAAGATATCATCTATATTATAAATGAAATGGTTTTAACTGACTGCCTTGCATTGGGAAAATAAATTAAGAACAAGAAAAATTTCGGCTCAAGTGGGATTCGAACCAACGACCTCGGTCTATCCAGGACTGTGCTCTACCATCTGAGCCATTGAATCCGACAAAATTTTCTCAGTCTTAATTTTACATAATAGTTACTCGTCATTCCTTCTATTTAACGAGTAACTATTATGTAAAATTAAGAATGAGAAAATTTTGTCGGATTCAATGGCTCAGATGGTAGAGCATGGTCCTGGATAGACCGAGGTCGTGAGCTCGAGTCCCACTTTAGCCGAATTTTTTCTTGTATTTAATATATTTTTCCAATGTAAAGTAGTCAGTTGAAATCATTTCATTTATAATATATATTTCTATTTGCAAGCTTCTAATAATTTAATTTAAAATAATATCTTCTATAATCTTCAACTGTCAAAAAGTATCACCAGGTGCATTAAATAAAATTTTGTCAACATAAAAATTAACAGCTACTACTTTCATTCAATATTCAGTAAACAGTATAACTGATCAACAATAAACAGTATCATAATATAACGGAGGAAATTGGGCCAATATTTTCAGTTCCAATTTTGTAGTACTTCGCCTCCTTCATGTAAATATCCGTAATTAGAAGATTGCGTGTTCGGCGGCTGTGATTTGAGTTTTAGTGTAGGTACAGTAGAGTAGGTAGTAATCAGTTCCGCACATTGGGCGCCAAATAGATGATTACAGCAACTCTATACAGTCTTATTCAATGTAAGAAGTATATTGTAGAAAGTGCGGCGGTGTAGAAACCAGTAAGGAAGTTATTTTATTCATTTTATTTTGGTAGTTTATTATGTTTCATTTCCTTTCATTATCCAGTCTACTCTTGTTTTATTTTGAATGGAAATAAAATGCTGAATTGCTTCATTCTTCATGGTGTGCTGTGACTAATCATTGATCAGTTACTTTTTCATGTTATGAAAAAAGACAGTTTGAGTTAACAGTGATTTAAATACTCATTGGTGATTTAATGTTATTTCAGAACAGTTTTACGACTGACTTCTATTAGCTACTTCATAGTAACAGTATAAAATCATCCAAGAAATACAGGGCTGTTACGATTTTCTTGATGAAGTCGCTTGATTTGTGCTGTAGATCGTTGCAATAGTAATCGATTCACACATTTTAATTCATTAATAGGAATAAGATCTCCAAGACTACAACTAATTGATGTAAATATGCAATGTCTACGTCTTGTTAGGAACCTTAGAAAAACAACTTCGCCCTAGTATAAGACTCATTATCAATCTCAATTATTTGTCTTAAACCATTCACTCAAAATATAATCAAAAGGAAAAAATCCTCTAGTGAAACCTCACATAAATATTCCACCAGCAATCCAAACCATTATTTCCCTCATCATCACCATTTGACCTTGACTCTTAAACCCCCTCTTCTAAATTCCATCTCAGTTTCTATAAGCACTGTAACACCTACACCACTGTACCAGGTTAGCCCACGAATGCAGATGGGACACGACAGAGCGTGAAACAGCATTACCAAAGACAGCGTTGAATAAATATCCAATTCCCTCTTTGGGGAGAACGAAAGTAAGCAAAAAGAGGAGATTGATGAAGGACTAAGAAGGAATAGAATTGCAATTGAGATTCTGGAGAACCAAAAATCAATAGGGAAGAAGTCACTCGTGACCCATTTTCCTCTCCAGCGGAAAATCTCTTGTCTTGTTGATTTTGAATAATGGAAAGCTCCAAGGAGATGCACTGACTCCTTCCTTGTTTTGCGAGATTTACAGGATTTGTTATTTTGTTTCCTTTCTTTTGTTTCTGATAGGATAACGAGTTCGAATGTGATTCTGTTCATATTTCTTTGTAAATATAATACTGAGAGAGACGTGTCTGTTGATACGGTAGGATAGAAAGATGTTTGTTTTCATTTGTGGATGTGTTGGAGTTCTTAGGATTTTTTTTAAGATCTGGTTTAGAGTCAAGGTTGTTCAATTTTCTTTGTGTCAAGATCCCCTTCTCTGTAAATAAGATTTCTTGTGAATATAAATATAAATGGCTTTTCCAAATTTCGAATTCTTCTCACTTTCTGTGTAACCTTGAACTGTTATTGCATGTTGAGAATGTTATTTTGACGACAGATTGTGAAGCTATATTCTTGTTGAAAAAGGATTATGGTAGTTGTAGTACAGTGTCTAGAAATATTTTCAATTGTATACAATGAAGGCACATATTTGGAAATATTAAAAACTGTCTTCTCTTACTTGTTTGTATTTTGCCTAAATTGCACTCACATTTATTTAAAACTGTACTAACAGTTGAATTTGGCAAAGTGCGTGTGTGTATTAAATTTCAAAATGTATTTGAATATATCATCTATTTAGAATGGCAGGTGTTCTTCAATTATTGGAATATGCATGAAGATTCTTTTTTTAAATATACAAACATTTACAATTTCAAACAATAATGCATTAATGTTGATGAAGATAGCGTCATTACACTGGGTGTATTGTCCAAAATAAATCACACTATGTAGTCTAGTTTGTCCTCTAAATGCATTCCTTCAAAAGCATATAAAATCAATTATCTGACAAATTACACAATTATCCACAGAGACACAAAAAGAAGTGTCGATAATCCCTCAATTTTCAATTCTGACGTCTTCTCTGCATACTTGATACTCGTCCCACTTTGTAGGAACAAAGTAGCCACTAAAGCCATTCTATAATATAACAGCCAAAAACCATTTTCTTCTTCTTGCATGCAATATTAAAAGTTTCAGTACTTATCGTACTACAAAGACGTGGCGCCTTTGTCCCTTAGTTGCTTTATGTAACGGCCAAAAGAAGCAATTCAAATTAGTCAAGCGTATGAAGTTAGGAAAAGGAATTCTTTTTAGAATGTTCACTTGGTTTTAAGCGACTTGTAAATTGGAAGATAATGGTAGCTGTTCTTATAGTTTGAGGGTAGGTGTTTAAACTGGTATGATATTTTGAGTGGTTTGGAGGAGATATTCGAATTTGTTGTTATTTTGTTAATGCTGTTTTCCATGCTTTAATTTTATAAATGTATTAATGAAGTTGCTATTATCAAGAAAAACTCAGATTGACAGCTTTAAGTTTAACTTCTGAAACAATTTCAGAAATTTAAGGTGAACAAAGTAAGAGATTTATGACTCTTTGGTCAAATTACTGCAAAGTGAAATTTTATTATAATTTTACGTTATTGTAAGATAAAAATAGATACACTAAAACTTCAAATAGTAACTAACAACTTCCAAAATCGATCGCATACAATTTTTGTAAAAAAAAAACCCTGAAAATTACATCTGCGAGTTCAAGAAAAATCAAATAAGAAAGCTAATATTACAACAATCTCAATTGAAACTCAGAAAAATATAGTGGAACCTCCATATTTGTTTATATCAATTGTATTTATCATGAAAGACGAATACACGTGCTTTTGGAAAAGTGAATTAAGGTATGAGTTATATGTAATCAACTGTATGAAGTCATATAAAATAAAAATCAAAGGTTAAATTGAAATGTACTTCAAGATTTCCAGGAAATTTAATTTATATCGAATGATAACTGCAAGGACAGTTAACATATGTTTCAAGTATACTTGCTATAATTAAAGTTGTTCATTTTGATTACTTTATTACGTAGTTACTGTACCGAACTGTATGCAGTATACCATTAGACTCCAAAATTGTTTGTGCTTTTCCTGAATTACATTTTTCTTTGATCCTGACGTACATCAGTAACAGTGTAATTTTATTTTATTCAATTGCTTTATTTCATGCAGTAGATCATGAACGTATCTGCTGCTTCAAGATACAGTATTTTTACATGGATATACAGTATTCATGTAAAACTCTTATTTACTCTGATTCATTTTTTCTGAAACAATATATTTTAGGTTTATAAGTAATGTATTTATAATGTTAGGCCTATACTGATTCTTATGGTTATTTACATTGGCAAAAACATATTTACATACCTTGAAGACAATTTTTTTGCAATTATTTTACCTTCTAAAATATTAAGAATCGTGTTTAGAAATACTATAGGAATAATATCTTCTGCGTTTCAGAAACTGTCATTGTCTCATGTTCTGCTGACTCTAGAAATCTAAGATCACTCCTACAACATTGTAATAATGTAAATGGTCATTGTTAATGTAAAAGTGACTATATCACGTATTAGCAATAAATAAATTGAAAGGGTTTTGTAGTTCTTGTTTAAACACAACTGTTCTACTTCGTACAATAAGGGTTGCATTTTCATATGGATACAAGAAAATAATTATATTAATTGGTTTTGAATATTCAACAGGCACTTTTATAAAGATGTTAGCACAATAATTTTTTATACTAAAATCACCTTACTTATTTACACCAGGAAGCTTTTCTAGCCATCATTAAAACGATAGTTAATATAATCCACTCGACATGAACATATACTGTAATCTGATGCTCAGTAGAACACATATTGAACTAACAACCTTCTTACATAATATTCACTGCTTAAGGCGACATCTAACAAGAAAACATGAACCCACAAAACATTATCCCAACCCATAACAACCCAAGATACACTAACTCCAAGCAAAATGTCGGGCAGTCAACAGACAATACCGGAAATCCGGTCGGGCTACCAACTGAATAGGGGGTCTCCCAAGGGGTTCGCTGTGCTCCAATGTTCGTTATCGCTTCAAGCATGGGGTAGTTTGGCTTCTGCAACAAAACTGATAGCGGCAGATTATAATCCCGAATATGATGAAGGCACATATGTGGTTCTCGTAAATTCAAATACAAATAGTATATGAAAATGATCAGTGTATGTAGATGCACGGTGGTTTTGATCTGTGTATGGAACAAAAAATATTTAATTAGTTTTGAAATTGTTTCCGGGATATATGAAGTTTTGGGTAATGGGGTTTGGAACAAATTGGGTGTTATTGATTAATTTGGAACTATATTGGGGTATACGTATATCAGTGTAGAGAGTAAGACTTTCAGCGATGGTTCGGGAACTGAATATTGGCTCGGCTACCCTTTAACTAATACACAAAAACAATAATCAAGATGTTATTTCTTTGATAATGAAGTTGTCATGATGCAGAAGGGACTCCTAAAAGATGAAGTCAACGTTAAATGCTGGTTGTATATTCTGGTTTGAATTCAGAATTATATAGTGAATGAAAAGCAAATATTATGATACAGTACTTAAAATATTTACATTTACATAGCATACTGTATATACGTTTTTGTCAGTTTATCCTTAGTGAAATGCAATATCGTATATGAGGAAGAATCTCTTGTCATACAAAATAAACTAACATTAAAATAATGACAGTAACTTCGAGGATTCGAATTTGTAAAAAAAATAAAAAATAAAAAGCTCACAAAAAGATCATTCCTCATATATTACTGCTGCTGTTAATCTCTAATTCATTTTTGCCTTTCGATAACTGATTTTTTTTAATTACTAGCGTGTGATACATAACGACACTGTCTTTCAATTTCGCGAGTTGCGACAATTATTTCAACCAAGAGATAATTTAACCCACATACATGTAACCTAAACTTATCCACTTAACCAAACCCATCTCTCAACTAGTTAATAAAAATCTTTATTCCAACCACACACACGCACCTCTCACGATACCTAATATTCTCTCCAGCAATCATCATCATCATCTTGAATCAATTGAATCCAAGCCATAATAATTACCTCTCCGTTTAATTCGAATGCTGCAGACGACGTCTGTGCGTGGCTTACCAACTGATCCGCGCTAATTCAATGAGAGTGATGGTTGGTATTTGGAAAAGGGCCGCAGAAGAAGGCCGCATTGGGACCCAGAATGAAGCTCATGCGGAACTCAAGCCCTTGGGATTTCCAAGCCAAAAGCGCCTTTAATTCCTACTCTATGTCTCTCTGTGTGTGTGTACTTTTTAAAGCGGAATTGATACGCTTCGTAAAAGGGGACTTCACTGTCAAATGCAGTCTTGTGTGGTGTACTGCATGGTTGTATACTCGTTGGTTTCAGATAGGTTGTTAAAGTGTCTTTCGGAATGATGTATGTATGCATGTAAACAATCTCGTTTAAATCTGCGGAGAGACAGGAATATTTTAGTGGTTTTGAGGGAGAGTTTTGGTTCTGGACTTTTGCTGGTATCTTAGTATTTGGAATTTTATACTATTATCATTTACTTAAATGTAATGTACGTTTAGAATGTAGAGATTCATGGAAGTTTCAAATAATTCAGAATTTCAAAGAACTTTGATCAACGAACGTTTTAGTATTAATGTACAAAATACACCGTCCTTAGATTGTAGGAATTACAGGAAAAACAATATTGATGATGTACACTAATTCCAGTTCATTTCGGTTCAGATCTGGATGATATACGTACAATGATCTGAATCTAAGTGTAAAAGAAATATTGAAATTCTACATTTTATTTCTAATTTGATATTGAAGTGTTGAAAATCATTCTAAATGTCTCTTAAGTGAATTTATATGCTTATGAAAGACAAATTATACCACAAACATGCTTAAATTATTATGATCATGAACTTTAAAGAAAGAAGACATAGTTTGCAATAGTCAATTTTTAATTACTACTATTATATAATCATCTGTAAATATGCACAAATTCAACTATAAATTATGCCACCTGAAGCTTCTTAAACTATAACAAAAACAAAAATAAATCCCACAAACTTCAACAAAATTACACGAAGAACAATAACAAAGTAATATTCCACAACACAATCCTAGCTGCTAGCTACCTAGCTCCGTTGTTCTAGCAGCAGAGAATATATAATACAGGAGCAGGGAAGATGTTATCTCGTGTAAATGTAATGTCAACATTACTTCCCCAAGGATGACGCTCACTTTACCCTCTTCTACCTTCTGTCGACGAATGACTGAGAAAGGCTGGAGGATAAGCCTTGCACTCACATTACTGTATTATGAGCAAGAATATTATTTGCTGGAAAGATCACCGATGAAATTATTATTCTAGCTCTATTAAATATTTAGGTTCATGAGATAAATAGGCACGCTAAAAGAACTGCAATGTATTGTGAAATAAAAACTGCCTTAGAGTTCTTTTCATAATTTATTTCTACCGACCCGGGTTTCGAATTTAACAAATTTCATCATCAGGGTCATCTACAACAAATGGAAAAACAGAAATTATAATCCATACATCAATATAATATATAAAAACTTACATGAAAAAATGTTGAAATTAGGTTCATATTTTTCATAATTCAGGTTCATATTTTATTTTATTTTGTGAAATTAAAAGGACAGTAGAAGGCTGATGTTAAGTTATCTGTTTTACCTCATAAGAGAAATGAAAAGTGAATTGTTTAGTTGTATATAGTACGTAATGAACTAGATTTTAGTGTGATTAAAATAGGGTAAATTATACTTCACAAAATCGTTCCAAACAACTACTGGGGTTCGTTCAGTTTCTGAAAATGCTTTCCTATAAGCAGTCATGAGATATTCCGACAATGAGATACAAATACTTGTATATACCTTTCCATTTTTCTTTTTATGAGACATTTGCGATGTAATAAGACAATGAATTAAATATTTATAGTTATAATTTCTTCAGCACAAGCAGATGTAATAATATAATTATTAAGAATCAATCATATTTGGATTATAAGACCAGAATCTGCACCTTCAGATATCAAGTCAGACACCTAAAAGTAAACGCCGAGTCTTCGCCAATCACATTTTCTTCTGCTGAGTATAGCGTTTAAAGTTACAAAACCAAATTGAAGCTGTGTTGTTCTGTTAACATCGTTATATAAGGAATATCTCTATTTTAAAGAATGACTAACTTTTTTCAAAATGTTTAAATATTAAAGAAACAATGTTATTAAATAGTTCTGCTTGGGTTTAACCACTTATTGAAACACAATATTTATTCAGGACGTTTAGCCTTTATTAATGAAAAGGCTTTATCCACTGTAATTAAAAACGAGTGATTTTTTTTTTAAATTTCACTCTTTTTTATGTACAGTTGATAAAGCCATTTCATTAATAAAGGCGAAACGTCCTGAAGAAATATTGTGTTTCAATTAGTGATTAAACCAAAGAAGAACTATTTTAATAAAAGAAAAATGCCACTTAGCCTCCGTCGTAAAATATATTATATTTAAAACAAATTCAAATCTTCACTGTAAGAAGTACAGTTAAATCGAAACTGATCGGTGCTTCATCAACACTAATGTCTGTCCAGCTTTAATACAAAAAAAATGTAAAATGAACACCAGAAAAATTTATGCAATTAACACAAACCACATAGTATTTCCACATTGATTGTGCCCATTATATCTCCAACAACTGTCGTATTATGTGACAAGTGTTAGAGAGAGAGCACAGTAGCTGTCCTTCCAACGTCACTTCTTTCTACTCTATACGGTGCCAAACAACTCACAAAGATTAACGAATACAACTGCATTAAACAACAATATACGTATATGTGTGGGGTATACGTGCAAAATACTTGCAACTGTAATGAGAGCAAATGATCCTATTTATAGTTGGGAGGAATGTTTATTTTATTTTTTGACAGAATTGTTATGTCTGTAGTTTGGAAATTTTAGCTGAATTGTTTAGTTTTGCTGAATGAACTCAAAATTTGTAATATCCCATTGTGTTAGAGATAATAAACTGTAGGATGTATTTTTTATTTTACATTTGTTCTACACATTTTCAGTAAACTTCCGAATGTAAGATGAGTACTTTTTTAAAGCTACATCTCTCCAATCTTCGAGAAGAAAAGATCCTCATAGTGTACAGTTTGTAAATAATCCCACTATTTCGAACTTGATCCATCTTGAGCTAAAATATTATCTCATGTGACCTTGTGACCTACAGGAAGTAACATATTTCTTCACAGTAACCGAAGTGAGTAATTCATTACGAGTCATTTGGTTCTTCTTACAAGTCACATGGATCAGCATTTTGTGTCAATATAAATTCACTGATGGGTCACGCGGGTCACCGATGGATAATTCATGAAATTATGACACTAGGATAACGCACCCCGAAATGGTTACCCAAATGAACTAGTGCTTTCAGACTAGTTATGCCAATATTTCTCAAAGACTTGCGTTTTTTCTCCATATTAATTACAGAAATAAAATACCAAACGTCAGGAGCTATACATATATCACTTACATTAACCGAGATTTTCGTAACTTTATTACATTTTAACATTGCTTTTTTTTTTTCAGGCATTAACACACAAACCACCGTAGCCATCCTCAATTGCATTTTGGCGCGTCAACTTTGTCAAAAAGAGCCAGCGTGTTCAGCAATACTGGAAATCATTCCTAGAGTCTGCGGGACAGAATATGGTAAGTTCACTTTTCTTATTGCTGTAAAATATTAAAGGATTTAATGTTTTGGTAATAAAATACGGTCTTAAACTTCCAAAAATAGGTATAATTTCTCAAATTTTCAACTAACAAAC
>JAQIWE010003492.1:0-11750 GCA_034698565.1 Campodea plusiochaeta | reverse complement strand
AGCAAAAGTAAGTTACCGTACTGTACTACTGAGTATTGGGATAAACTTTGGAACGGTGCAACCTAATGTTATGTGACATGTCTAAAATGGATATTAAGTGTATCCAAGGGTGATTTTGACCTATTCTGACATACCCAAACCAACCACCAACCAAATCAATCCTAATTTATAGAAACCTAATTTAAGCATACAAAACGTGACCTAACCCTTGAGGTTGCCCCGTTTCAAAGTACAGCCGAGTATTGTTCTTTAAAATTATTACTTCATGAATAATATCTTAATTATAATCCATTAAAAACGGAAAACAGAAATATTGAATTATTTATACGTAGAAGGTTCAAGTTGCTTTATACTCAACGTCATTTGACCACAAATATTTTCGAGCTACTGTACACCTCCAGGTGAAGAAGTGGCTTCCATGGGGAAATGGGTTTTGGTGAATGTTGGAACTATTTATAATGACGTAAACGACTTTCTGAGTTCAATATTACTCTATCATCAGAGTTATAATAGAAGAAAAATCAAGAACAAACTAATAACTTACTGCCACAAAGGATTAACAGCATCTGATCATTAAAAATAGTTTTAAAAAGACAGGAAAGTACTTTAAAATTAGTCGAAAGAAAAAAATAATTAGAGTTCGTCAACAAAGAACAACGAAGAACAAAGAACAACAAATATGTTAAGAACAAAGAACAAGTCAACATTGCTAACACTCTAATCTCTTTAATAGTTTCTGCAAGAACATTTGTTGTTTTTATAAAGGTTATTCATACCAATAAGTTATGTTGTTTATAAAGTTCGCGAAGTTCTGATTATTATGTGAATACTTTTATTTAGAATATCAGTGTGTAATATGCAAGATTAAAACTAAAAAATAATTAATTACAATTTACCACTCACCTTGGAAGAGCTTATAAAATTGATCAACATATTTCTGTTCAGTATCAGGATTACAATGATTCTTACACGTTTTAGCAACCAAACTAGCAAAAGTAAGAATGGCACTTCTTCGACTTATTTCATTCTTATCGAAGTCAGTAAGTAAAACCTGCAAGGAAACACCATTGTAATAAAGTGATCATATTAAACTTAAACATTAAGTATAAATACCTCAAATTTACTGAGTAATTTCTCAGATGGGTTGTTTAAGTGGAAAGGTATATTTATAATTTCATCTACTACACCATCTGCTTTGCTATTTTCAAGTGCTAAAAGTGCTGCTGGGCTTGTTCCTACTAGTGGAAGAAGATCTGTAAATAACTTCCTGGAATAAGAGAAAACACAGTAATTTAAATCATCACGGTTATATTATGTGAGATTCGACGTAAAAATCTTGTAATTATCTTATAAAAGTTGATTTCAGTATAGTGCATATAGCCACCTGTTTGAAATCAGGAAAAAGTGCTGTATTTATAGAAAGTAAACAACAATACAACATAATAATGTTTTGGTAATAAAATACGGTCTTAAATTTCCAAAAATTGGTATAATTTCTCAAATTTTCAACTAACAAACTTTAGTCATATTCTCTTGATAAAGACTAAAGTTTGTTAGTTGAAAATTTGAGAAATTATACCTATTTTCGAAAGACCGTATTCTATTACCAAAACATTATGCAGGAAATCTCTAGCCTCAGAAATACTAATACAACATAATGTTCGAAGTAAAATTTGCATACTTATATTGGTGTACCAAGACTATTATTTTTTACGTATAATATACGCCGGAAGCAAAATTGACTTATAGGTGAAATATTCTCCTGAAATATGAAAATCCTTATTTGACGTCTTCAAGACCAATGTGGATTAAATTATAACAAAAAACCATAGAAAGAAATGCGGCAAGGTGATATTTGAATTTACTATTACATACTTGAAACAATGAATCTTGTATTTTTTGTTTCATTCACAACTTCACAATGAATTGTTTGTACGTTAGCAAGAAAAAATATTGATCCTTTATTAAATAATTGATTCCAAAAAGAAAGGTTACTGTAATTTATAAATGAAATGGACTTTCGGTTATTACGTTACAATTTATAGTTAGTATTTTCTAATGGTAAACAGAATTCTGAATTTTATGTTAGCATCTTTATAACTAGTTGACCACATTCCTTTTTGAAATCATGGATTCAGTTTCTCCAATATATTGCGAACAATATAAAATACCAAATTCCAGTATTCAGAAACAATTTCCTCTTTTATAACATGTAAAAATTGTTTTAATAACATTAAGTCTTCTGTGTCACTATAATGATTTACCTGATATTTATGTCCCTGACAGACTCTCCTTGGAGTTTTGCTTGAACCTCTTTCAATTTATCATAATTTAATCGAGCAGCCAAAGGTATTGCAAGATAAAGTGCTTTGTTATGAGCATCATCTACTTTGTCATGTACATTCTTCTCATCTGTAAAATCAACTAATTGGCCGAGGAGTTTCATGAGCTGTAGAGAGAAATATGACATTTACTTTTAACTTCAGTACTAAAAACAGATAAACTTCTAAATAGTCTAAAAATATGTTCATATTTCTTTCAGCATAATTTTGAGACAGTGCTGAAGAGAAAGCACTGATTTCTTGATTTGATAGGCACAACTAATATTCATTTTTACAGAGCATTTATGTTTTCACTTATCTTATTTTAAGTCAGGCTTTCTTTCCTTTATTGAATTCATGGAAATACAAATATGTTCAATTATAAATTTCCACCTGTTTCATCATCTGACGAAAGTACTATGTAAGATTCCAACATTTCATGTTCAGAAACTAAAACTCATTGAAATAAAGCAAAAAAAATTTAAATATATTTTCGACAATTTTTTGTTTCCATACCTTATCAATAACTTCATCTTGTGATTGCTTGTAATCAATGTGATGGAAAAATATTTCTTCAGGTTCATGAAGATCTCTATCATCTTGAGCATTTTGTGGTGGAATATCAAACTCATAAGTAAGATCTCCTGTGTTTTTAGAAGGTTGTGGTACACGGAACTGCTTGGCTGTAGATTTCTGTTTATCCAGTTCTAGAGTGTAGCTAGAAGAAAGAAATGTAAAATTTTATAGCCATCAATAGAATTTCTAATTTATTTTGTCAACTTACTTTACAAAGCTGTATTGTGTGAGACCTGCATTGCTGAAAGGCCTGAACAAAACTTGAGACATGATATCTATCCGATGAACAGTTTTTTGTTCTTTAGAAACATCAACAATATAATTCTGAAAGCTACCAGCGTGAACGGGATCCTAAAAAAAGTGAAAAATAAGAAATACCATAGCAAAAAAACTTTTTAATTTTGTTACATACATTAACTCCTGCTCCATCAACTTTGCAGAAATGTCCATCAAAATTGTTTCTTACACGTCTTGGTAAAGACGGACAATCAGCGTTATGCCTGTATTTACGGACTACAGCTAATGCTTGTGGATTAAGATGAAATGGAGTTATTTCATAGCTCACAGGACAGCTACCGTGAACAGAATTCTGGAATTTAGAATAGATTAGAAACAGTCGATCAGTGTGGCTTTAACTTGTTGTTCCTTTTTAGTTGATATTCTGAGTAAAGATTGTAGAAGTTTTAAGCAGTTTGTTATTCTTTTAAATATAATTCATTTATAAAAGGTGGGATCGAGTAGTAATTAAACTATGTAATGAATATTTCAACTATGTAATGAATATTTTTATCTGAATGTTATAACATTACGTAAGTCGTTTTTCAAATTTCAGTTTTCTTATAAAAATATCTAAAAAAAAAATGAAAGGGAATGCATTGATTGCCGTTTTAAAGCAATAGTTACTTTTTTCTTTCTATAAAAAAAAAACACTTTTCTTTCGACAAAATTTGCAATGAAACATAAATATAACCTTTATGTCGCCCAAAGAAAGATATAAGAAATGTCAAACCACCCGTCCTTATAGAATTATATAAAATATATAGAACCTTATAGAATATAGAATACCTTATAGAATATAGAATACCTTATAGAATATCATTAATTAACTCTATTTTATCCGAATATTTCTTATAACACTAAAAATCGCAGTGAAAATGCACAAAAATTAGAGTTTAACAAGAAATAATATTTGTGTTAGTGCAAGTTCATTTCATTACAACGAAACATATACTAGTTAATAATAAACTTTTACCTCATCAACAGTAAATATTTTGTGACCATCGTTGATTTTCTCTACATTCAATTGTAAAATAGCAGCTGTTGCTTTTTTAATGTTGGCAACCCATATTTCTTCAGAAGTACCAACATCAACAGAAGCAGCCTAAGAAATAAACAGAATAATTTACATAGATATACTGATGAGTGTGCTATAAATAACCAATAGAATTTATATTACCTGACCATTTGCGTCAAACTGAATCTTGAATGGTACTTCTAATGGACTAAGAAGATCTGATTTCTCAACAAATTGTGATTCTGGGTAGTTTGCATAATTGAATGGGCCATTGTAGGTGTTCATTGTCAGTGAATCCAGCTAAAAATAAATAAATATAAATAATGATATTAGTTTCTGTAATACTTAGTTATAAAGAACAAGATATTATAATAATATGTTGGCTGTGTCTATATCAAAAATCCAGTTATATTACATTAATATTTAGATATTTTCAGAAAAGCTGTTTTGATACAATATATTTCAATATTAAGTGCAATTCAAAGGTACTAGTTTTAAGTGCTTTTGAAATAAACGTTTAATATTGAATCGAAAGGAAACTAATTTTATTATGAATGCATGAAGCAATAGGGGGGGAGAAAATTAAACATAACGTTTCAATTAACTCAAAGGAAATAAATATTCAAGTCATAATGGGTTAGTCTAATTCTTCCCGTACTGAGGGATACTTTCGCCGCCTGATTGTGTATACTAAAAATATTACGATTTTGTTCTTTTCTTAAGTAGTGCAGCATTCAGTATCTATCTATCTAAAATGTCAGGCATATAGGGAATTACATCCCTTTGGCCTACAATGATTTTAGTCACCACTGAAATGCGTTTTTGAATTGTCTTTCAGTTTTTGAAGTTACGGTTGTATCACTCAGATTATTCCAGGTTATAAATGTCCGCGAGAAGAAGCTGTTTAAGGTTGAATTTTTATTGTATCTATCACGGAAAATTTTTCGCGCCTCTGGTACGTGATGTCGTTGCTAATGAATTGAATTTTAAACAGTCTATAGGCACACACTTATTCATGATTCTGTAGAACCATACGAGATCGGTTTCTTTTCTTCGGAGTTCTAGTGATGACAGATTTAGTTTTTTAAGACGATTGCAATATGCAATTAATTTCAGTATTAAAGTAAACATATCCAGCTTACTTTAAGATTAGAATGGTAAGTACTTGTTATAATGTGTTATAGATAATGAAACTTAGGAACTGTATAACCACAAGGTATCATAAAGCTTGCAAATCAGGATGGTGAAAGAGATAGTATACCAGGACAGCTTTATACATTTTATAACAATCCAATTTTAAAATATCTAAGGCCTGTTTTGGAAGCTGATATGACATTCTTATGAATGGCAATAATTAATAGAAAAAATGATTCAGACATATAAAAACCAAATGAGAAGCAAATGGACTTAATATCACAAAAACAATGAATCTGAGGTAAACATGTTCAATTAAGTAGTAACCAAGCACCTACCTTTGCAAGGGCATGTTCTCCAAATCCTTGTATTCTTAGGTTCCCTTTCAATGCAAATACTGATGCATGTGAAACTGGTTCCAATGCTCCTGTTGTCGAATATGCTGTATATTTATAAATATATTCTTGACCTTTCTTGAATATACTTCCATCTAAAAAAAAAGAAAAATATATTAGTATTTGTGAATTATTATCCTTTTAAATATTGATGTTCTGAATTGCATTTAAAAATAAGATTCAATTTGTGAGTCTTTGTGATATTAATAGATTTACTATACCTTAAAACAACACTATATAAAATGAGAATCCATTAATACCATCATCTTCAGATAATCAAAATATTTCGATATATTGTAAGCTGTCAAGGAGTTCATATTACAGAATTATAATAAAACAATAGTTTATTATTGGTTTTAGCATCAACTAAACATGCAGCTATATAATTATTTCTTTACGTGACTTTAAGGCAATTTGACTGATTTTTTGTGATTCCTTATATATAGAGGATTTTATTTTCAAATCTCTATATTATACTAGAGATGCAACTTTGATCAAAATTAAACAAGTTTCGAAGTTTATCGTTGCTACTGTTTACTTTTCTTCAAAAACTATATGATCTGTTGTTTTCACTGAAGATTTCACATCTTAGTGCGGTTACAAGAGATGAACAAACTAATAGTTAAGGTGTTTGGGAAGCTAGAAGTTTCCGAAATTTGAAATACTAATAAAAACTGTATAATAACAGGTAGCCCTTATGACTGAATATTATATTGATCATACAGATACAATCAATCCATTTTATCTCACCTGGTCAAATGCGATTGGAAGTTTTTTCCGTAATTATTACATAACTTCGTTATTTATGAATATATTTTACTGATTTTTCTTTTAATGTATAGGAAATTAAAAGTTCTATGCCGTCTCTACCTCAAATTTCAAAATAATTTTAAACTTCGGAGTAAAAAAATTTAACTGAATTGACTGAAAAAGCGCTCTGAAAAACCAACCATAAAAAATAATTGGATCATGATAATCGAGATTTCAGTTTAGAGAGGGCATAGAATTCTTCCATGTGCTTCAATTAGTGAAAGAATTAAGTAAATATCTCCAATAGCCTTCGGGAAATAAATTAATTACGTGTAATGGGAATCCCTATACCTGTCTTCAGGTACCGAACGGCCAATATTAAGAACACAGGTAAACTTCATGCAATTTTTTCCTGTACTCGTTTTCTGAACAGATATTTTTGACGTTGATCATAAAGTTCGATATTTTCCAAAATATAGTAATGATCTGAGTACTTACTTGTGCAAGTGAGGCTGAGAACGAGGACAAGAAGCCCTGGAAAACATACATAGGAAAATATTAGAAATTTTACAATATATTTTTTACGAAACAATAATTTGGAATTTTTATAATTTTCGATGGCAGCTGTATTCTCCGAAAGTTTATTTTTAACCTTGACCCCTGATAAAATTGTTAAATATTTCATCTCCAAATAAAATTTGTAATCGCATATTGACCTTATGATAGTCTTTCCATGAATGCGACCAATGTCTTAGTTCCTGGCACTCTTTTATCGCATATCAAATGTTCTCTCTTAAGCAATGGAACAATTATTATTTTATTTATAAAACTTTCTTTTATCTTCTTTAGAAAAGTATAATTTTTAATATCAAGGATATTTGTCAGCTGGAGAAAAGTTCATGACTTGCATTTACTCTTTTTAGTATAAAATAATGATTATTAAATATTTGTATATTCAATACAGAGAATGTAACGCAATATTTTTTTTAATAAAATTAATTTAAATATTACATTTTTCATGATTGTTTTAAATTAAAAAAATTACTGGTACATTGTTTAATAAATAAAAAATGAGTTATTTGTACTGAATTATTCAACTCGTAAGTTTGTTAATAATAAGATGACCATATACCATATCTCTCCTCACATTTTCATTGATACAACTATATTTCATTGAATGTGTCAGTAATTGTGAATATTGTAAATAGATAATACTCTTTTTAACTAGGTTAAACTATTATACTGTAGCAAGCGCTACTTACGCGTCTATCATTCTTTAAAATATTCAGTTTCCATGTACCTGTAGAAAACTTGGTCCAATTCTAGCAGCAACTCTAAATGTTGAGTCAAGCTTGATGACAATCTTGACGAGGATTCAGTAAATTTAAAAATGGATAGGAACTCCAATCCGACCCAATATTTATGTAAAAATAGTAAAATATAGATAAATTATGATAAAATGCTGATCCGTTACTTGATTATCGCTTTCTGACAAAACTGTTGGATCGAATCTGTCTACCAGTTCAGAGCTGAGGTAACAGAGGTGAGATTTTTTGACAAGGTATCGATGTCACAGACGAGAGCTGGTGGTATCTTAGATATTTTCGTTGATTGATTACTCAATGGTAACAACGTTCTAATTTATAAATTTATGAAACAACAACTAAACAAACAAAGGTATTTAAGGTCCAGTATAATTAACAACTGACAGCAAAACAATCTTCAGAAAAAAGTAACCGAATGCTGAATGCTGAATGCGGAGATTATTTGGTTTCCAACTGTGAGTTGAATGATAGTCTAGCAGATCATTCATTTATTTCGAAGCAGGTATCATTGAATAATTAGGTTCTAGTAACAAAGATTATATACTGAACCAATATTGAAAGTGAAAATATTGTAGTTAATCATTTTAGTATACCACAGCAGCCGATGTGTTGTTATTGCTATACTGATCTTAGAGATAAGATTAATCAAATGATGCTTAACAATCCCAACAGGTAAAAATAGCCTTCAAACAGCATATCTTTGTTTATCTGAAGTTAAAAATAAAACTGAAGAAAAATCGACGGAGCTATTACTACAATGATAGCTCTTCTCCGAGTTAATATATTTCATGATCCTTCATCATGAATCCAAAATACAAAAACATTTCATGGGTAAGATTTAGCGCCATATTTAATATTGAATAGGTAATGTATTCGAACTTCATTGTTATAAATATATCAGTTAATATTCCTAAAACAATATTTCGCGCGATATTATTACAGTAGTGTGATTCGTCAAATCGCCATCACTATACAATAATACAAAGTCATATATTTTTTATTGTATACATGTGTTAAAGTTCACACAATATAAGATTAAATTTAAACAAATTTCACATAGCAACACAAAATATTACTAAAAAATCACCTCCACATTTTTGTTCACCCTGATAATTACAACTCCACAAAAAAAAGTAAATTTACCTGCAGAGCCCTTGCAGAAGCCCATGATGGCTTTGACACAAAAAAGAGCACTAAGGGATAATTTCTCTGTTGGTTTCTGTCCTAAAAGCTCTTCATAAATGTCAATGAGATGAAAGTGATGTGAGGTTTTGAAGCTTAAAGAAGAACTTTGATCCTTAGAGGAGGAGAATATACACAAGATCATTCCAGATTAGACAATTATTTGATTTAGTATTTATATATTTATTCATGAGAGAGAGAATATTAGTTTATACATTGTTTTATTATTTTGTTTTGTTTGTGTTTGTGGTGATAGCACATTTTTACGATTTTTTAAAGTGCAACTTAATCTGCAGTTTAAATTTGCTCATGCTTGTTCAGCAGTCGATTTTTGGTTGAAATTATTTATAGATCAATTATTATTTATAGATATAAATTAAGTTTGACCTTCTGTACTAACTTGATTTAAAGTATTGTCATAATGCTGTTGCTTTGCAAACTTCTATGCCTTCACAGTTATAGAAAAAAAATTAGATTAAACTTACTTTAGATACTGAAAAAAAAAATATATATATAATTATGGTCTGTCTTAAAACAGTCAGGGTTACTCCGTTTTTATCTTGGTTTTTAGAGGAAATAGACGTAAAGAAATTTCGCCTGGATCTCAATATACGACACGACAATGATGACATTCACAGGAGTTCCAAGAACATCTCAGCGACTGGAGAAATCGAAGAGTGGAACATTTCAAATATCTTTCATTATAATTATTTTATGAACTATTACGAATTGGAATATTTAGAATTAGCTTTAAAAACTTAAAACTCAAGCCATTAGATTGCTGTAAAAGTGGAGTTATCCTTTGTGAATAATGGTTTCTGGTTCGAGACTCTTGGTTTTTCAAAACCCTTGCAAAGTCAGACTTATTGTCCTGACGAGATAAGGAGCTGAAACATAGTAAACATTAAACAGCAGAGTACGTCTTTCATATTTTTGAAGTTAACAAAAGCAAATATATAAACAAAATATTTTTTGCCTAGTAATAAAAAAACATGACTAATTAATATTTACAACAGTACAGCAGTAACTATCAAACTGAACGGTCTAGTGCATTTGATAGTGCCTGACTTGTGAAACAACGCTATATTGAGTGCCTTTGTGCAGTTTCATGATATGGCTGAATATCCAGAAATATTAAGGAAAATTGAAGGTATGAAAGAAGAAATGCTAAGAACCATAGACGAAAAACATAAGGAAAGTATGAACTTTGTTAAAACCTAATTCGAAAGGTTACATTCTTTTAAATGATCAGGGGCGTCGCTACAGGGTGGCAACCCCTGTAGGTGTACAGGGTGGCAACCCCTGTAGCGGTCGCCACCCCTAAATTTTCTCTGGCCACCCCTTTGCCACCCCAAATGAAAATTTACAGAGTCATCCAATAATTTTCAGAAGGAAACCAATTTCAAACTATTTCATTTATATTTCTGAAATTGTTGTTTCTATATCTGGTCTTTCAATAAAAATTGAACTCCAAGTCTCCATGAGTGCAATCACAGAAGATTGAAATAATAATCATAGTTTGAAATGGATAAGTTGGAAGATGTCAAGACATTTTCGTCAATTTACGTAAAATGTTCGGGTTTCTGTTTGCCACCCTTAAAATTTTCTTGCCACCCTTTTACCACCCAAGAATCTTTATTCTGGCGACGCCACTGTAAATTAGGCCTACAACAAAAACATTGAAAACATCTTGCTGATAAGTCAGGTAAATAATTTTAAAACAACACACATTCTGAATGAAATGTCGAAAGAAAAAGTTAAATTTACATTTACACCATGAAATACCTATAAAAGTATTACCGGTATTATTACCTGATAACTGCACAAACTGCACTTTAAAAGACAACTATTCACATCAACAATCAAGCATATAACTTAAGATGATTGTTCCTGAACCTTATAAACTACATTACGGTACATTCTACAAGATCAAGAGACGAACACAAAATAATCTGTTAAAGTATTAAACTGCAATGAATGAAACACGCTTTTATTGGTTGCAATACTTTGTCAATGACGTAGTAGGCCTATATTAAATAACTAGAATTTCGTTGACGTATTGTCTGCCAAAGCATTTTACATTATCAGCATGAACTATTGAACTGATGATGTCATTGTTATGCTTTTCACAGATTGCAAGAATGGATAATAACATATTTTCTTGAATGAACTAGACTTAAACAGGATAAATTCAGATATCATGCAAGGATAATGAACTTACAGTGTGATTATTTCTCATCAAACATGTAATCTGTATATTATTAAATTTATAACTTATATTTCTTTTTCCGGTAATACACTAAGGCCTAAGTCATTTGCAATCTTCAAACTATTTTATAAAAAAAAATTAATTGTATAAGATCATACACTACGAAGAAATGATTGACAGATTGATAACATGTGTCAAAGAGAAATTGATCTGAAGCCAAAAAGAGGAGTGTTGTACTTGAATGGACAACAACAAATTACAAGTTTTTAAAAGCCAATATAATAATTATAGAAAGTTATAAAATGAGTGAAAGAAATATAATTAGTGGCTGAGAAAATTTATTTCCGAAGGTAATGACGTTCATTTATTTTTCAAATTTGGACATTCGGGGTTTGGTTCCCATCATCACCGACATTAGCATATATGCAAAGTACTGAAATACCAAACACATCCTTTTTGTTAATAAACTTAACTGTTTACACCAAATTAGGGTTGTCTTCGGATATTCGTATATACGGATAACGAACGTATTGTTCGGATATCCGTATTGAAATCCTGATATAC
>JAQIWE010003491.1:0-11750 GCA_034698565.1 Campodea plusiochaeta | reverse complement strand
GTAAATATTTTTTAAGGAAGTTTTAATTTGATCTTTATTGGCAATGATTGACTGCAATATGCCTCAAAATTTCACAATAGCCTTTCCATTAATACCCTGTGAACGTTCTCTGCCCGTGCCACCTCTTCTCTCTTTCAAGCTGATTGCATTTCGGAAACCATTAGAAAACGGTGGTACTGTGAATTTTAGGTCGTTATTATTGGACAAAACTAATTGTTAAATCTTAATAACTCATAAAAACATTGTTTTTTTGTTACTTCATAGCTTTGCAAAAAAAAAATTAAAATTTACTGGTATCAGAAACTTTTATTTTGTGTACTTTTCAGTTATAAGGTCGTAGCGGTCGGATTACTATAAAATAGCAATTTTAGAAAGAGAACAAGATTGCCTTTCCAATGGGGGTTAATTTCAATTTCTATCTTCAATATTGCAGAAAATATTCCATTTAGAAATGTTTTGCCCACCCTGTACATAGTTACAACATAAAGAACGAAATCATGATTATTTTCATTTATAAATAACAGAAATACCATTTAAAGTATGGTATTGCGATATGATCACATCATATTCTTAAGTATATAAAAGAAATATGTGCAGACCATATACAATAAAATGATTAAGTTATCACTAAGGGAAAATCATGGCGCAAAAAGAAACCTCTGTCATTCCTCTATCAAAGAAACCTCTATCATTCCATACTTTTCTACATAAGTACGAGTAAGCTTTCTCTATCTTGGAAATAACCACCTGTTATAATTATGATTCGGCATTAAATATGTTTTCTGTTTAATTCACACGCTTATTCTAAACAACTATAAGAAAATGATAACATACCTGAGATAACTGAAATCCCGTTGATTTAGACATTTCTTTATCACCAAAATAAAATTTCTTCAAAGAATTTGTGACTTCGTTTGGATTGTCTGTTTGATTCCTGTAATCTAACAATATTGGAAATACTCTCTCAGAATCTTCATTCAGTTCTTTCATCAGTTGTTCATTTTGTGCAAGCACTGAAAAATGAAATATAGAGATTTTGTATTAAACACTGAAACAGAAAGTAAAATATTTCTAGCAAATTAGTTAATGATATTGTGATGTAATGTTTAACAATACAAGAAATTTTCTTCTCTGTTATGTTTTACTGGTTCTGGTGTTTCATGTTCCTGCTGCTGATGATATACAGTATTACAGATTGAATATTGCACATCAATTTATGCTATCATTCCTTCTATTGCATTCAGTTATCGTATTTACCGTGTATTGAGACAAGACTATCTCTTTACAATTAATATTATACTGGGTGTATTTGTTCAATATACGAAAGTTACCATTTTAAACGCGTTTATTATCAGTCATGTTTGCCATATGAAACCATTGATTCAACTTCGGAACTTTCTTCGACAAGGGAGTGCGAGATTAAACTTAGGAAACTTTTATTTTCAGCAGTGGATCCAAAGAAGGAGCTTGGGGATAGACGGCTATAGAGGAAAGGGATGCAGGAAAGGACATCCGTAACAGAAGTTCGCTCAAACGATCTGAAAAAATTTTGAAAACTCATAGTAAAAAAATCGCTACAGTATACCATATTAAAAATATTTTGTAAAATTTACCAAGTATTTATTTGTTATTATATTATTTTGGCTTTATTTTTCAACACTTTATGAAATTTACAATTCTAGGCGCGCAAGCGGTGGAGGAGGAGGGTCCCTCAATTTTAACAAGAAGAACGATCGTTCCCACTTCTCCGTGCTGCCTGCTATTTAAATATCCATTATATTCTACAGTAAAACAAAGTGAATTTGTATACTACATTGAACTCAAATTAAAACAGCTTACTTAGTGAGAAAACTAATCCTTCGTTACTCATAACGCCATTAATCCAAGGAACATCTTGCATCTTCCCTGATGTTATTATATCATATGGTGTCTCAGGAAGAAATGCCTCTTCAGTTGTTTGAGTTTCTAATGTTGGACCCATCGAAATAAGGGGAGTTATAAAGAATTCCTAAAATAAATCAGTATATTATTAATTTTGTAATTATTATTATCCTGTTTTGTATTATTTTATTATGCACTCAGGCCAGCGCCTTTACATCATAAGGAGGTATCACTCACGACAGATTTTTGTTTTGTGTTATAGCTTTCATATAAAATATTTTATATGAGGAAAGTTTTAAATCTGCTTATAAATGAAAAGTTTATAAATCCATCAAAATAATCAAGAAAGTATTTTGCAACGCCAGCAAGTAAAATGACTTTGTAATTATTAAAATTCGTAAGCTATGCAAGGAAATAGCCTTCGAAAAAAATGTTGTTGATAATAATTATGTTTTGTAAATCAGCAACCTATACGCTGTATAAAAATCAAACACAAAATAAATTACATTTAAAAAAGAGCACAATATTCAACTTCGTGACAGTTATCAGAAAATTAAATAAAAAAAATAATTTTGGAAAAACACTGACCCTAAAATTTATAACTATATAGACAGACAACTGTCAATTTATGAATAATTTTTTTTCTACATTATTGCATATTTCATTACTTTTAACTTAGTTATGGTGAATATGTACCGTGAATCTCGGTAACAGTGAAGCTATTTCTTTAGCATTTTTCTTCATTAAACATTGAACCATTTCTTCATCTAAAGTTTGTGGACACTTTAGTAACGCTGCCACTTTCTTTGCTCTTGTTTGTGCTATGTCAGTAGGTACAAATGCAGAAAGACCCATTGCTGTACCACTGATCGAAATGCCAGAAGTAAACAAACCTACAAACACAAAATTTTATTAAAATTAGATGTGTCAGATTATGATGAATATTTTTGAAAGTTTTAAATACTTTGAATTATTTTGTATTATATTTACAAAAAATAAAACATTTTATAGAACTCTTCGTTTTGTGCTCTGTCAAATAAGACATTTTCTATATCATTACACATCGCAAGGTCTTATTTAGATTGATATACTCTAGACCTACATGTAGGCTAATTGTTTAATCTCCAATACCAAATTGAAGAGTTGAACCAATATTTTCTTGATTTTTTAATAATCCAATTATTAAGAATACAAAAAATAATTTTGTGACAAAAACAGACTGAGATTTTAATATGTTCCTTAATGTTCGTGAATAAATCAGAATGTGCATTAAAGCAAGTTTAATCATAATACTGTATTTCGAGATCTCCCCCAATTTCTACATAAACCTTACTATAAAATTATAAAATATATTCACGATATCTTATAAATATGATATGTATTTTTTTTTCTTATACCTTTAGACATGGGTGATAGCATGTGATAATGCACACTAATTGATCCTGCACTTTCACCACTAATGGTAATTTTACCAGGGTCTCCACCAAAACTGACAATATTCTCTTTAATCCACTTGAGAGCTAGTGATTGATCTTTCAAACCCATGTTACCAGGAATGTGTTCGTTACCAGTGCTAAGGAAACCTGAAATTATAATGCAGATATAAAATTATTACTTTTAAAACATTAGTTTAGTGTCCAAGTGGTTACAGAAAGCATTCAGGGATAAAAATACAAAGTAATTCAACAGACAAAACAAACAGTTATCACAATATCAAATCACTAAAAGTTTAAATAATGGATAGTAGTCACATTATTTCATTTAAAAGTTAAACCATCTGAATAAGTTCATATAAGTCTCCACAGTGGTTTTAAGAATATACTATATGCGCTTTCACTGTTTCTATATTTTATATGCTGTCTGCTTTAATTACATTTTATGTTTTCTTTTGGTATATTCATTTTATATTTATTAAGCTATTATTATTAGTTATAGTGTTTATAAATATTGTAATTGTAAATCTTTAAAAACAAAAATATTATTGTATTAAATTTTGTACTAATGGGCTGATGGCCTAAAGTATAAATAAAAACTTCATTCATTCATTTCTCCTCAAGGTTGTACGAAAAACATTGCATTGATTTTATTCTGCAAGGTATGTGACATATCAAACAAGGTTTTGATTAACTATACTGTATGTTATAACAAATACCCGTAATGTATCAGAACAACGAGAATTTGGCTATTAAGCAACACTGTAAGCATATTTAGGAAAAGGTTCAGAAAACTGTAAAAATGTTTTAAAGAAACCTCGATTACCGAAAATTCCTAATCTGTAGTTCATAGCTACGAAAACAATATCTTTTTTCATGAGTAGATCAGGTCCAACTGAAGAGGGATTTCCAGATCCAATGAAAAATCCACCTCCATGAATATATACAAGCACAGGACGTTTTGCAGCAATCTGAAACATGTGATAATCGCTCGTTGAGTTCACAAAATCATATGATACAATTTTTGTCTGCCTTTTGATAACACGGAGAGCTCTGTGGATTAAACTGAGTTTAACGACGATCGAAGGGTGAACCATCACTGTTAAAAAAATTGTATATTATGCCAGTGTTCAGTGTTGATTGGAGTTCAGAAGTTTTCACGGGACTTCATGTTTATCGATGTTCAATGTTCACGGTGTTCCCTGGTGTTCAGTGGTGCTGTTCGTCGATATTCATGCGATGTTCAAGACATGGGTAAAGGTGTTCACGAATGGTTCGCCCCTCGACGACGAATGGGTTGAATGAAATGCCTTCAGAGATCCTAGATGATTAATTTTACGTTACCTTAATGAACTAATGTCATTCATATTTAAAATTCTAAAATTATAAGTTTTGACAGATTTGTTATCATTAGGCAATACAAAAACCGAATGACGGAACATCAAAAATTACAGTATTTCATAAATCCGACACTAATATTTTATTTCTTACATTCTTGGTGTAAACATTAATGTATAGGCAATCTTCTTTCCCAAGAACTGCTGGTGGATTGTGCATGAATTGATCATACTGAATGCATTCTGAACCAACAACAGAACCATTACGAACTTTATTCCAAGAAGATGGTGGCTTAGGAGACTGAAAATGAAACAGGATAACAGTGAATATTCAATAGTACGAAAATATTATTTCCTATAAGTTCCACAGATTTTTCTTTTCACTCATCAATATGACATTTTTGATAGAAAAAATAAATACGTTTAAAGGCGCCACATTTTCTGTTCCTCCTACTCCAAGATCAGTAAAAAATCTGGAAAATTTATTTTTTCCTAAAAATTTATCTAACAGATTTTAATAACAAAACAAAATAATGTTGTCCGCAAAATTCCTTCGCAACAATGCACTGCTTTTCCCGTTTCTCGTAATTTCATGCAACATCAACATAATAATAAAAAAAATTACATTTGGCGAAAATGAGATATTCAATACTTCAATAATATACTGTAAATAGTAAAATAAAACTTGACCTTATACAGTATTTTGTATAAATATATTCAATTAATTTTATTATGATGTAAATTAATAATCTACATGGAAGTATTGAGAGTAAATTACATTTTTTTAATTAAATTATAATAATGATGTAAATTACATTATCGCAATATTTAATTACATTACAAAAATATTTGAGGTTACTGTATATCACAGATTAATATGTTAAAGATCAACTGAGAGACTTATTTGTGTTTACGTATTGTGTATTACCTTAAACTGTTAAAGTTAATGTCAAAATAAGTTCACCCAATGTTTTTTTAGTAATTTTAATTGCTGTTAACTGGGCGAAAAACACGTCGCTGAAAAGCTGGGAAAGGTATGTGGCGTCACATCTCTAGTTTTTACGGAATAATTAATTTAGTAATAAATAGAAAGACTCGAGTATAATCGTGGACAGCAGGTAATTTGAAGCCTTTTTGTTTCTGGTATGAATATTAATACAGTAGTGTAACATAGATATCCCGAAGTTCGACCCGATCACCCGAACTTTGAAATTCAAATTGTGATACGACGACATTCCAATGAAAACTTAGTTTCTTGTGTAGCTGCCGTTGTACAAGGGAAATGTTGTAATTGAGTTTCTTATGTATTTAATAAGTTCGGAAGATTTATATTCGTATAATAAAATACAACAAAACATGGTACAACAAAACATATATGGCATAATTATGTGGCGCAGTGGTTAACGCACCATCCCGGAAAGCTTGGAGACGTGGGTTCGATTCCCACCAGAAGTATGAATATTTTTTGTCATTAATAATTTATTTACTATGTAAGGTGTATGTCTGTCTATTTATTTTCATTGTAGTAACAATATTGCCGAAGAATAAATGGAGTGATTTGTTCAGAAAAAGTTTGTAATTGATATTTTACTGTGAAAATGGTTTAAAATTTCGGGACTTTTTACAGTGAAAAATTCACGGAATTTTTACAACTCAGGCTTCCCTAGCGTAATATACTTTTCTATGGTTTTACTCCTTACAAGGTTGAAATAACTCCTCTGTTTTCAAATATGAACAGTATCCTCACTGAGATTTTTCAACAAGCAAATAAGTATTTGTGGAATTCTGTTTTAAATGGCAGATAACATATATTAGAATAGACACGGAGATTAACCAAGATACATAAATACTGAACTAACCGAGTCGTTTTATGATCCTCTAAACATTAACTAAAATAATGACTGAAATTCAAAATATATTCGAAAATTAAAACCTTTCAAAATACTACCTCACATGGCAAACTAAAAGTTTTAACAACATCGATATAACTTTTTAAAACAATTTTTGTTAAACCTTTTTCCATTTCCAGCCGTCATAAGGTAGTTTCTGTTCTATTTTGATGTCATCCACAGGCATTAATACTTTTTGACAAGATCAGCCGCCTGTTCCATTATTTCTGAATCGACGGCGAAGATAGAAATATTTTTAATCTTCAAGATTGAAACATACGATGAAAGCACCTTTTAGGGAACCTTCTGGATATGAAATGAAAGGCATCTCTTTAAAAAATCCTTCCGAATCAAGTTGTTGGTATATATGGATGGTATATTTTCTGGCAAAATCCCAAAATCTAGGCAGCCGGAAATCTATTTTCATGCAAATGACAAGCCATGTAGAGCAGAAAAGTATACTTGATGAATAAAAGGTGAACGTATAACTTTGAGGCATATTTTCAGCCATAGAGAAGCTATTTTTCTTCCCCGACTTTTCCCAAAATCATCAAGCATAAATTGATTTTTCCATTTTCTATTTCGTTTCTCCTTCATTGCATGTTGTTTTGAGTAGTTTTCGCATCTTGTATCAGCATTTGATGATACGATATGAGAATTATTGCCAAGTTTGGATGCAAATAACAGGAATTTTCGTGATACGCAACTTCCAGTATTATATAATAGCATGGAGATTGTAAAAAGAACAAAATAAGATGTCTTCAGAAAGTGGAATGAACTGTGACGTTTGAAATTGGTGGAAACATCGGAATTGAACAGCGAAAAATAAAAAATTAAATGTTAGCATTATTTACTGTAACATTTTAAAATTTCTTCATTTTTATAAATTTCGTTAATAAATTCAATCATATGAAATTTTCATTCTTTATTTGCTTATAATATTAAACTTTAGCTGATGTTTCTAGTGTAAGTTACTTCGTAACACAAGTCAGATTTCTCAAAGTTTCTGCTTTATTAAAATTAAAAAAACTATAATATGATAGACGAAAGTCAGACCTTGAGCATTTTGGGGCTCATGACAATAATTTCAGAGACATAGACTATATCATCGACACTATAGTGATACTGAACACTTCTGTTGTTTTTTATACTGGAAACCAGATTTAGTATAGAAAGACTAAGCTATTTTTTTTTTCACAGTTTATCATGTTAACAGAAATCAATATTTTATCTCTTTTTAATTACGAAATAGTAGTCAACGTGGTTCCATATACATTTCACTACAAAACTAAAATATTACAAAATTGTACTTTTTCATTAGGGAAAATTCTAATTTTGATATTCCATGAAAGTTTTGGTGCCAGCGCATGTAAATAATTAAAGTATCTAAAAAATATGTTGTGATAAATTTTTCTCATGAGCAAAAACCAAAAGTATCTGAAGAAATTCTCATTCATGACTTAAGACTTATCCATTAATCCCACACCTCTAAATAAAAAAATACTCCTAATCAAAATCCTTCAATTCACTCGTATATTTTTATCTAAAACCTCCAAAAGGAAACATTTTCTAAATTGAATTCATAGCTTTTGACTAACAGCCAAAATATTCGCCACAAACCTCATACACCATGAAAAGCTCAGCAATAAACTTTTTCTTCCGAATCAATCATAATCCATCAGAAGCGAAAAAGAACAAAAGAAAAGAAAACGTTATTTATTACCGGTCGCGTTAAGAGCGCGTCAGTCGTTAATTTCACGTAGTCATGTAGCTTTGCTTTTAGATGTTCATCTTTGTCGTTATTAGATGTTTTATTCATTTGTATTGTAGTGTGTGGAAATGTGTTTCAATAAAGAATAATTCATTACTGAAGTGGGTGGAAAAGAATATCAAGAAAGGAAGAGGAATAAGTGCTGGTGATGAAAGTAGATGGAACTTGTAGTTCTGAAATAATAAATCAGGTTACGTTGAGATCGTAAAGACGATATTTTTGAGTTTCATCATAGTAAAAACCTTTGCAATATTTACAGAAATTTATCGTTTTCCAAATAAGTGTATGAGTTTTTTTAAATTTTTGTAAACTTTTTAAAATTTTGAGATCTTTCTTATTATTTTTGTTTGTTAAACTGCAGCTAGGAACAAATGATGTCTTAACTTGTACTCCCAGTACCTTATTAGAGTATAAAATAGGGGGTCTAACATGGTCTAAGACTCCCACCCTGGAGTGCTAAAGATGTTATCGAAATTGTTCTTTACAGGAAATTCATCATGTAGAATGCTGATAATTAATGATATTTACTTTGTATTATTTTACTTCCATTAATTGAGAATATTAATTAAAATAACTATTAATTTCTAACTACATTATTATTTATATTTTTACTTTCAATCTTTCAAATCCATCTTTTGCTTTTAGAACGTGTGGTTATTTAAAGATTGTCAAGAAGAAAAAAATGTTGTCCTGAAGTGAAAATAATGAGTAAAAGAGATCGCATATCTTCCAAGACAATGTGTTGAGAGTTTGACATGCAGCTTCGAAACTTCTGGTCAGACATACTGTAAACTTATTCCTCTCTTTTCTAGCTTTCTTGTTTTACCATCATCACATGGTAGTATTACTGTTACTATATGTAGAGTCAGTAACACAGGGAATATGAGATTACTCAACAAGTGAGGAGATAAATTCAACAAAGTGAATGATGCAAAGAAAACAAACGGAGACAGAGAAGAACATCAATTTTCAAAACATGTGTGGGAACTGAGAGAAATTGAAGGTGTTGCGTTATTCACACAGCTTAAAGCAGGAATTTACTAGTCTAGTAGAAACATCATAATATTATTGTTAATATAGATATCATGCACTGCTGAAAGATGTAAAAGCCAATTTCCAATAAAGTCTTTCACATTTTCCTTAATATACCAGAACTCTTCTTCTGCCTGTAACCAATTTGATTTATTCTATTAATCAACCACGAAGAAAAATTATTTCCTTCTTCTTTTTAGGTAAAATATTTAAATACACATTATATACATTCAGCAAGCTAATGATTATGCTACCTTTGTATAGTTAAATAATATTTTTGCTTGAATATATAATTATTTTTACCAAAACAATTTTCTTTTATTAAACAATTTCAAAGAACATTATGAGCGTTCTGGCAGTTTATTAATTAATAGGGGTTTATTAATATTAATAACAACAATGGGATTGTTATTTATCCGAGGAAGCCTCCTTCAGCACTTCAGTATATATACTTATCAAAGGATAAATAAACGACTGCTGAACTGAGTTTTCTCTGGTTCAGTCATCGTTCTTCTTTAATGTATTTTTTAATGTAAGATATTTAAAAAAACTGAAAAGCAAAAACCAATGAAATAAATAGAAAACATAACTTAGGTAAGACAAGAGTCTAACATTATTAATTGGTATATAAATAAATAAAACATTTTAAAACAGAGAACCACCTTCCCAACTCAAATTTACACCACCTCGCAAAAAAAAAATCCCCTTCTTTAATTCTCTCCCCCTCTAATTCATTCCCCCCTTTTTGACGAGTTGTCTGTCTGTCTGTCACTCAAGTACCCTAAAGCTCTCCAGTACTGAATGACTATACCCCTGAAGTGGCAACAGATCCCCCCCCCTTTGTATTGGACGTAGGGGGAGGGAGGGGGAGAGATTGTAACATGGAATAGCCCTCTGTAACGCTTTCACGCAATTAAATATTCAAATCATCTGCTTACTCTCCCGTACAAATAAATGATTCGCACTTGCAAAGAAAGAAAGGACGAAATAGGTTTTTGGACGAGTGGTCGTTGTTACGGACGTTGGTTTATTAGGGTTTTAGGTTGGAAATAGTACCACCAGAGAACCGATTACTTCAATATTATTGTGTCTAATATTTTTTTATGATCTATATCAAAGGTAGCAATTAAAAATATTAAAGACAACGGAAATTATTCGTATATTACTCATTTAACTGAAACCAATATTAAAAAAACATTTTTTGTTGTTCCATCTCAACTCTCAAGAATAATGAAATAAAAAGACTTTTAGGTGGATGACCATGAAACTTATAAGTAAATTAAAGATGTTATACAATTAAATACTGCAATGCTATTTCAACTGGTTTGTGCTGATGAATGTTGGCTTTGGTTTTGTCGTTCTATTGTAAAGAGAAGTATATGTCACAATATTCCGCATAAGCACTTCAAATTAATATGACATTTTTCTGAGGTTTGGTGAATTATTAAAAATATTTGAAATGTTGTTGACTTTATACTACCATTGAAACGTTGGTTTGGTTTCGAAAACCGACTTTCTGATGGATTTTCCATTTCGTTTTTTATTAAATAAAACTGATTCCAATAAATAAAGTTAACTTTTAAAACTTCGTCAATTTCTTAAAAATAAATATATTGAGATTGATTCAGAATAGTTAAAACTTCAACTTCCTTTGGAAAAAGAAACTTTTTTTACAGCAATTTACTATAAAAAAATCTGTTCGTTTTGTATGTATACTCTAGTGCTTCTCATTGACGAACGATGTGGGATTGACACCGCAAACCCCCAGAGTAAGAACAAACACACAGATGTGCCACCACCAACTCCCTTGGTACTTCTATACAACAGTTACTATACTCATGTTGGAAGTTTTCCTACCAGATAAATCCCTGTGGAGGTACATGGCTCTTTTCAGATTTTTCGGGATTTTCGTGTCAAAGTATAGAGGTTGATCAGTTTCTAATAAAATAGCTTGCTGTATTTCTACTTTCTAACTGAGGTTGCTAATTATAAATAAATAGAAAATAAATTTACGAGTTAGTAATATTATTTTAAGAATGGAGACAGCTAGTCCTCAGAGAAGTGTTATAGGTTTTTACAAATTTAGTTTATTCTGTTTATATTACAATGGTCACTTACGATATTGTCTATATAGGGCGGAATTTAATGTTAGGTTTTCTAACTTAGTAACTTATGGTAGTACTTATAATGGTAACTTATGGTAGTAGTTTAAGTCAAGGACTTTACTAATTCTTTTGGAGAAAAATCTGCCGTCTTATTACAAGTAGAGATTCTCGTAATATTTGTATTCGTATATTCATTATTTATTATTAATTTCAAAGATATGATGCTCTTTTCAATATAATACAAGCAGGGGCGTAGTGAAGAAATATTATTGGGGGGGGGGGGGGGTAAAACTAAAATTTAC
>JAQIWE010003490.1:0-11753 GCA_034698565.1 Campodea plusiochaeta | reverse complement strand
TTTTCTTTGACCAGCCTGCGAATTGTATAGAAAATAAACAATTTGAACCACCCAAACAAGTGGTCAACAATGGGTTTGCCCGTCAAAATAGTTTGAAGACATAACTAGTTTGAGCCCGTAAGATTTTGGAAGGACTATAACAATAAAAAAAAACAGAATGTAATAATATTGTCTTATTGGTATGTCTCACCTCAAAGACCATTATTTCTGGTTCATATAAACCATTTAATTGAATTCAACATTGCAGAATATATTGCCTTCAATTGACTATAATATATCACACTGTAATTTCAACTGTATACAACAAATATTACTTTCCCCTTTGACTTCATGGCATAGATATATTTGTTTGTCGACATTACTCATTCGAAAAAGTCAAACATTGTTTGTACTATGAGCTGAATACCCAAGAATTAAAGAAAATATTGCAAGCTGAATAAAACAACAACAGAAAATTTATCATTGAATTAAGAAGTTATAAATAAGTTTTTGAAATAAGAAAATTAGTGTTTTAGTATATTTTCCGTTTACTGATGTTACCAGGTATTTCATATTCAATAATTTCGTGAATGTTCAGAAACTTATGACTTTTTAGATAACTAAAGAAATGATAAAATGAGTTGTAAGTCACTGCAAGTTAGAAACAAATAGAAATGAGTCATTTTGTTAAGCTCTTCGGAATATTTTATTAACATTTCTGGGGTTTCGATCATATTATCTTCACGATAGTAAAGGGAGATAGCAGCAAAGCTTTTTTTACACCTCCTATGGTGCTAGTTTCTCCAAAACAACTTCCGAGGTTTTCTGAATAATTACTAAAAGACCTTAAACGCAAGTATTTTGTTCTCCTTATCATTGTCAGGCAGAGAATTCTAAACAATATCACCATGAAGCTTCCGCTTTACCGAAAGCGAGTTATTTTGACCAAAAACGCACTCTGCTGGTTATTTATAATTTCCAAATTCAACTTTCGGGTAGAGATAACACGCACCATGTCTAGAAATACAAATTGCACAAGTCATACTCCTACCATCACGAACTAACTGCTGAGGACAGATCATAATCTAGTGGTGATAAATTACTACAAACTGACACTACACTACTGCTGGTTCCTCTCGCAAACTCGAAAGCTCATAATTTTACTAACAAGAAAGTAACAACACTATATGTACACTCGAGTACTTTACAAAGTACATTCACACTTAGCCTGTTATAATGTGACAATTTCAGTACTCAACACAACTTTTAAAGGACATTGATGCATGGATATTATTTTCATGATGACATATAATTCCTTATAAACTTCTCCTAGTATATATTCGAATATACTCTAGATGGTTGCGTGCTTGTGAAAATTATACGAAAAACAAAACCAGAAAAAAAAATGATGCAAGGCGTATATGATCCCGTGTCGTGTTACATGCTATATTATAGATTTAGTCTATATAATATTATGCAAGAGGAAAAAAGTAATATTAAACCTTATCTATCCCCTAGTTTAATATACTGGGAGATTTGTGACAGACTGCAGTACAACACAGCATGTATGTATGAGTGTGTGCATTTTGGATTTTTTGACGTCACCTGCTAATTAAAATGGGTTTAATTTTGGGGTATTCTAGGGGTCATTAATAATTTTTGTTGTTCTATCTGAATCAATAGGGGGTCGAGATGAAAACACGTGTAAATATGGTTTCTACTGAAATGAGTATTTACAAATCACTTCAATTTATGTATTAATTTCATTTTTGAATAAATGTTTGGAGTGTGCGTTCATATAGTAATGGAAAGTAATATTATCTTTTGTTGACTTTTGTTGAATGGATTCAATTCAATATTTTGACGCATTCTAATTAGTTGTATTTTATTTGTCACTGGAAATGTAGTAAAACCAATTAAAGAATGGAAAATATAAGCAAATAGGGTGGTTAGGAAATGCTGGTCTACTATTTCATCTTATGAAAGTATACCATTTTGTTGATTTAGTTTTAAAAATATGAGACCGCATTTCGTAGTCATCAAATAACCACTTCTATCCTTTTTTATTGAGAGGGGAATTACAGACTTCAGGAATATTCTGTGGTGACTTTCATGAAAGTATATTTTAGTGAAATGCATCAACTTGGACTTCAGAACCTGATGTAAGTCCACGACACGTGTAAGCCAGTTTATATTATCTTGTTAACATTAAGAAGTGGAATTCGATATAAGTAATGTGAAACGCATCTTGACATATAAAACTGTAAACAGAATTGAATTTCTTTTCTTGGAAATACAAATGGATATGATATTTTAATATTGCGTCGTATTTCCTTTTTTAACGAGGAGGATTATTTTAATAGATTTACCCTTTACATTTTAGTTGCTATGGGTAAACTACTAGCTTCGTGAAATTGAAGTTTTATTAGAATATTATACAATGTAATCATTCTTATATTATTAAGGAATTTTTAAGTTCTGATGTAAAACGCAGAAGTAATCATAAGAGAATAGCAGAAAATGGAAACATACAGTTTTAGTCTATTACAGTCGAATATGAATATGGGAAACATTATCTATCCTACCAAACATGTTGATGAAATTTTCACTATAGATAATATATTATAGATTTTTAACTTCTCATCATATTATATTAAACCGACCACTGGCCATCACTGAAGATATGAAACGGGTGGAAATATAACCAAAGTAAATCGGAAGAGATGGGTGGTGCCATGAAACAGAGAAATGCATTTATTGGTAACGACCCTTTTTACTACTAACTTCAACAAACTCAATCGCATTTATTGATTATCAAAATTCTTCAGATCCTTTCGGCATATAGAAACTGATCACTTTAATGTTAAAATAATAGTTTAATGAATCATGAGCAACTATCTACTTCAAATATTTAAAAACTGTACTTCAGGAAAATATTTTTAAACATTTTATTCATAAGCTCATAAACATTTAAACATGCATTGAGAGTATCAGTTTACTTTCATTATATCCAGTTAGCTGTTATCATGACTCAGGATCCAATGGTGTTGTTAACATTACAAAAACGCTGTTAACATTATAAAAATGCAAATATGACGGAAAATAACAAAAAAATCAGAATTCTTGAATATTTCTTCAAATTTTGATGACTGTTTTTATATTATTTTTAAACATAAAAAACTCTAATGTCTCTGTAGTTGCCAGAAACGCTGAAAAGTAGCTGTATTTCCTAATTCGACTTCTTGAGATTTGGCTGCTGGATCAGTTTCTTGAAGTACCTATATTATTGTTAATTACTATGAACAAAAATTTGCGAATAATTTTTTTTAAATTTCATTCAAAAGTTTTCATTGTTACTATAATTAACACAATTCCTAGTTTACAATAAACGACCAGAACCTTCCTGAATGTCGTCACGATAATAATTTGTCTCTCTGCTGCTTGTCACTCACTCTCTCACTCAATAGTCTCGGTCTTATTTGTGTCAAGGTTGAAATACACGAGCCAACTTTCTGTACAGTATACTGAAACCATTATTATCTGTTCTAGGAGAAATGTAATGGAGATACCCTTATGTTATTATTCCTCTTCAAAATTAAAAGTTTACAGTATTTTGGATTAAAAAAACGGATCGTGTTTCCTAAGGTTTAATTAGTGCCTGCAATGTTGTAAGTATATGATAGTGGTAAAGTTACTTTAATGACATCAGACTGAGAGTGAATAATGAAATCGTCGGTCCAGAACCATACTGTTGTATGTAACATTTTCAAAAAATTGGAGTTACGAGTGCCACATTGTCCTATGTACATGTATCTAGCACCCCAGTCAGGTGATGTAGAGAAAAACGTCTCCAAAATGAAGTTATGGTCTTTTCCATTTTGCAACATTGTTATATTCCATTTTGCAACATTGTTACCTTTCCAATGGTATTATTATCATATTCGTACCCCTAATACTTCCTGAAATAATTATAGCGAAAAATTTGAATTAAAATTTTCAAGCTCCAAAAATGAAAACCTATTTTTTACATAATTATGTTATTACAACAATAGCTTTTTTAAGTAGGTTTATTAGTTTTACCAAAAAACTCTTTAGTTTCAGAAAATTGGTCTATGAAATTTTAAAGTGAGGTTTTCTCGAAATGACAAAAGTGTCACATAGAACAGTATGGTTCTGGACCGACGAAATTTCAATTTTGCGATTTAATATCAATAAAATATACAGATTTTCATGTGCGAATGGTCAACATTAGCTTCAAACCTTGGAATATATATCTTGCATATATAAATACCATTTATTCCAATTATTTTCATACAAACATGAAATTTCATTAGACCAAACAGAACACGGCAATTATTAATTACAAACTTCGTTACTTAGAACAAACCGTGAATAGATTGATATATTGGACTCATTTCCTCTACCTAAATCAGATGAGTGTAATACATCTCCTTGGAAGAAGAAGAAAAAAAAATCGATGTTAAATAAGTGACAAGAGCACGTCAAAAGTGGTAAAATCACTCATGCGAACATGATTATGGTTCTCATTAGCACCACTGTTCTATACAAAAGGTCTCTACTTGGACGGGTCGATAGGAGAGAGTAATAAACCCTAAGGTGATTTCTCTTCTCATAGTCTCAAAAGACAGAAAGAAACTTAAGTTTAGAAAATATACCTTCCAACTCATTCCTAACATGACATGCTTAAACTTCTCGAGGGTTCGAGTACTTCTGTTACAACAAACTACAACAAAATAATACAAATATATAGACCCTAAAAAATCGGAGCCAACAGAATTGAAGACAATATAACAGGTAGCTGAGCTCACTACCCATTAAATGTCTATAATAGTTTCTTCTTTTTTTCCCTTACCCCAAGCAAAAATCCAACACGCAAGTAAATAGGTAACCGGAAGAGCTACACTTCGATAAAAGAAAAGTGTAGAGAGAGAAACGCTGCGGTAGGTAAGAGTTAAACACTACCTTCTATCGTTTTAATATTAATCTATAAGAGTAGAGAAACAGAAAACTAATATGGCCGGAACTCCACCAAAAAGTGATTGCATGACGTGTTGTATAAAAGGCAGGGGCAAGAGGGAGTCAACGAGGTGTCGAGGGTAGGAAAGGAAAGGATTTTTTGTGCACATTTTTCTTTTCAACCAGTAATCAGTCACACTCGAGAGTTTTCGTGGAAATATAATTATACGAAACGAAGTACCACCTTTCAATTAATTATTGTCGTATGCGTTCTCGTTAAATGGAAACGTACACCACCCACTTCAAATAGAAGGGTTTTGTAGATGAGGGTATGGAAATGAATGATTTTTGAGATCAGTATGTGATGTGGAATCTTTGATTTTTCGACAGATAAACCGATCGGAAATGTACAAGTTTCTCTGTATTCATCCTGGTTATGAATATCTCTGGGCAACAAATTATAAAGTTTCAAATCTAAAAGAGGAGTCTGAACGTCTTATTCTTTTTTTATTTCCTCGAGATAAGCATGCCATTGCATTTTCCTTACTGATCTTCTCAATAAAATATGATGCATACAAGGAATGAATTTCCGTAAAATGCATCCAATATTCATTATCACAAGAATAGAGCATGTCTTACAACCTTATGCAGCAATGACTAACAATCTTTGTGGTATACAGATATATCACACTGGTCTTTTTCAGGGGGCATGTGGTTCATGATGGTTAGAAATGTGGTTATCAAATGTGGACCAACACAATCGTGGCGTAGTAATTTCCAACATAATTATCACGTGATGTAACTGAGTGTACAGTGCTAAAAGACTGGGATGAAAACTCAGATCCTATAAAATCGGACCCTATACTCTGAAACACAAAAGTTCACTATCAAAAAATATTATATTTGAAAATTCAACACCTGTTGGTAATCTTGGTATTATCTCTGTTCAAAATAACAATCAGTTAAATTTTTTATAACAGGGCAGAACACCGAAATGTGATAACGTAAAAAATCTTTATATGTATTATTAACCTTTCAAATTTTCATTATTTTACTATTTTCAATTGTACTACAAAAAATTGTGATCACGAGGAGGTACAAGCCGTAAATGTGATGAAGAATTATTTGAAATATCTTCTGCAAGGACTTCTGCAAAGAAAAATGCCTAATTACAATTGAAAATTCCCATTCAATTGTTTTTATGATCATCTTAAAACTTGCAGAATTGAATTACGAGTATATTATTAATAATAAAAATGCTACAATATAAATATTTATTTTTAACTAGCGTTATAACCCAAAATCACCTCAGAATGTGAAGAAAAACCCAGCTGGCTCTGCCACTGTAACTGTAACATGATATAACAAATCTGAGTATTCTGAACCAAAAATACATTGAATGATGAGATAAATAGGCACGCTAAAATAACTGCATGTTTCATAGTTGTGTTTCATAACAGTTGAATTTCAACATTTTTTCATATGACCTTGATGATGAATTTTGTTAAATTCGAAACCCGGGTCGGTAGCAATAAATTATGAAAAGAACTGTAAGGCAGATTTTATTTCACAATACATTGAATGATATTTTTTTCGTATCATACTGTCCGTTTAACAAAGCAAACATTCCGAGTGTTCGTAACTCAGCCTACTGTTTTCCAACCGATCATGTGTTAAAAGGAGTATAAAGCATATATAATTATGTTTGCAGATAATTAACCTCTCACATTGAACTTGTGTCATTGGCACATATTTTACCCCTCAAGCATTATTTCCATGTCCTTCGAGAATTCAATGGTCTCTGGGGTTCACTAACATTCAGGTTGAGCTGGTAATATATAGTATTCTGGTGATGAAGTTACTCAAACAACTGCTGTTAATTATACAACCAAGATTCAAAGTTTAATGAGAACACTAATTTTTGGTTTTATTCAATTATTTTGTTGTGATCTATTTTGCATTTTAATTGCAGAGTTTCTTCGTTGGAATGGATATTATTGGTAATGGATTTAAATGCTAGTTTTATTATGAAAGTTTTGTAAACATTTAGTTATTTCTGGTACGATATAAATGTATTTTAATTTACGCATATTTTGAGTATTTATATGAATTTATAGCCATAGATATATGGACTCGATTATGGAGAAAAACGTTCTCGTTTCTCATACGTTGACTGTATCTAACAGCAGCAGATTTAGAAACTCTTATGAACCCTTTCCAGAGATAATCAGATGGCAATATATATATATTTTAATGTTGTATTTGTATTGTATTGATGGCAAACCGATGAGCGCTTCGTTAACAATCTTTGATCCATCAGCATTTTCAACGTTACGTATTACAACCAAAGCACTTTATTTTACATTTGATTTGCCAGAATTAAAAGTTAAGTATTTCTGATTTCCAAAATTATTAAAACTCGGAACGATATACTCATCTCATAAAGGAAAAAAATTCAATGAAATAAAAATAATTAATCAATAATTCACTTTCCAGAGATACTGCAAGTACTGAAATCCCAGTGCACATCCTATTTTGTTTGATATTACGTATACTTGATTATTCATATGCGAATTTGGAATTATTCTATCGTAATACAAGTTCCCGATTCCATACATGTTGCATTATAATTAACTGAAAGTGCTCCGTTTGTTTATTAAGCGTGACCTGTACTTTGGAATAGCTTTTGAGTGATATTCCACTATTGCCGCTTTCATTTTCTATAATATCATATAGCAATCATATTAGATACTCATGTGTATATATAATAATATAATTACAATTGTTTGATACAATTTTTTTTATTAATCATTATATTTGCAAGTGTGTCCTTTTTGAACTTTATGGAAATTGACAGTGAATATTTAAAATGGAGCAATGTCAAATCATCAGTAATATTTGAAAACTGTATAAAGTACTTTTAAAATTCGATTTAACATTTGTAATGAAATGAAAACAGCACTTTAAGATTAATAAATAATTATTTTACTTTAATGAATATACAATTAGATTTTAAAGATTTTAATTTTAAAGAAGTTAATTTGTTGATTCTCTAAGAAATCTTTCACGAATTCTAAGAAATCTTTCACCAAATCATATTTTCCTTAGTTCCCACAGTGTGAAATGAGCTTGAAAGACTAAAATTGGGTTTCTTTTGTTTAACATCATGGGAGAAATAAAACCGTAAAATGTTGAAATCGATCCAGATGTTTACTGTGGTTAACAACAGAGGCAATCAATCTATGTAGATAGTATAATTATAATTTTATTTTACAAAACACGCTCTGTAAAATATCCTATAAAATATATTATTCTCTTTATGTATAATTAAATATTGTCCGCGTTTCTTGATTAAGAACTGTACTTATTGTAAGAATCTGATTTTGTTATAGGTGCAGTACTGAATGTTAGTCACTATGACAAATAGTGGTTAACTCTGTAAATTATGGCACTACATGTGACCAGGGGCGGTGGCAGAAAAGTCTCAAGGGTGCTGAAGTGAATGTAACAAATGTCAAAATTAATATCGTGTTAACACGTCACTGGTAAATTTCTGGAATTGAAAAATATTTCTTCAAATGTAATGTGGAGGGACATACAAAATTGAGCTATTTTTTATTATTATTTCCTTGTGTATCGCAGACATCATATAAATACTGTACTGACTGATGTGAATTAAAGTCCGTAAAAAGAAAACTACCTTAGATATTTTGCCCTGTGGTCAAAATAATATGTTTACTGTAACCTTGTCCGGAAAATAATGCTTTTGCAGGTTGCTTTCCGATGAAGTCAAACTTGCTTCCTGATTATCAGATTATGTGTTGTTCATTATGTTCAATCTGAATCGTAACTATCAAGATTATTAGTTGCCTTCAGTGCTGTAGAAAGTATTGACTTATAACATGTATTTTCTGTAAGTAACCTTATACTAAAATGACTTAAGAAATGGTTATTGAATAAATAATATTATTCTCTATATTTTCCATTTTTATTATTTACAATAGATTTTTCAAAACCGAAAATGAAACAAAAGCAAACGGTGTATTATGCACAATCACTAAGTTTACAAGAAGTCTGGAAATCCGCATTTGGGATTTCAGAGGGTTCTAAAATGAATTTTAGCACGTTTAAATGACAGCACTTTTGTGCACTATAGATTGACTAGTAAAGAAATGTGGACTTGCACTCTGTATGTAAACGTAGTAAATTTGAAATTCTGTCTTAACAGAAGAATGTGCAACTACATTTATTTTATTATACTAAAGAGAATATAAAAATATTTTTATGAAAAATGTGAACTTTATACAAATAACATGAACAAAACCCCCATCCTCCCTTCCGTACCCTAAACACAGAAGTAAACATTGATCTGTCAATATAACAACCCATAATAATGAGGAACAAAACAACTAATGAAGATCCACACAATAATACCATATAATTACACCATTACACATTATTTCACCTCTACATATACTTTTTAAACCCTACAAAATAATAATGTATGTGGCAATTAAATGAGATATAATTTCTAACTACCGAGAATATCAATAGAACTGAATCCTACAGGGGATTTCCTCTCTTTGAATTGTTATTTATTATTTTAGTAATTTTGTGTGGATTGTATATTGTGATAACAACGGTATAAAAAAAGTTCCAACTGCTCTCATAGGGGATTTGAAATTCATACTCTTTATGCCATGAACCTGATCGGATTTTTAATACTAGGAAATTCACATAAAGTTCCATATACGCTACCTATATTACTGTTATAACTTTCAAAACGATATGGTATATACACACTGTAGAGTAGGGAGGTTACGAATTATTATTGTAGAATCGAAAGCTATTGTTTCACTTTTATTTCTGCGGATTTACAGATCAAAGTTTATATTTTCAGTTGTTGCAACTTTTTCGTTTGTTCGATGACTAATTGACTCTAGGTGTTATTGTTTCTGAGTGAAATAATAATATTGTCAGGCAAAGATGTTCGTTGAATTAGAGTAGTTCTCAGAAATAGTAGAGATATGTTGATTTTTTTAGGAATGGGTTTCCAAAATGGAGGAGAAATATTGTTTTAGGTTCGTTTCGATTTTCTAATGAAATGCTATTTAAAAAAAAAAAGAAATGTTGGAAACATATACTGAACATATACACAGAGATATGACTGTTACGTGGTAGGCACCTTGCTCATATCGATATTTAGCGCAAAAGTTTTAATTTGTGATATTACTGTAGATCCTGTTTTCAAAAGTTGCACTCATTTGCCAAGTACAACAGCAGAATTAATAAGCCTCGTATACAGAAACATTAGACTTCTTCGAAATTCAACATACTACGTTTCCAGATATGCAGTTCTACTACAGCACCGCATTATCACGCAGCAATTTTACTTACAGTTTATTGCAAATATATTTCGCAGTTGAAAAAAATGTGAAGTTTCTGTTGATGTTTTCTCACGCTTTCAAGACTGTACGTGTCATCTTACCTGTTGATCAAAAATGGATTTTCTACTTTGAGAAAGAGTAAAGCGTCAGAATAGGAAAAACTTGTTTTATTTGCACACTTTATGCCTGTCAACAACTCAAAAGTGGAATGTAGTTTCTGCTGTATAAATTTTGTAGCAGTGGACTAAAAATAGAAATAGAATGGCGATTCATAATATATTATTTTAACAGTAGAGCAAAAGGGGGAATTCTATGTGAGGATAATATTAACGAATAGATTTTCAAAACTTTCCATCACAAAATGTTACCACAGTATAATACATACAATAACAAAATATATTGTGAATACAGGACATTTTATATCTTAAAAAATAAGAAATATATTTTTCATTCATAATTATTTGAATCAGTGATTGCATTTTATCAATATTGGGAAAACAACTTTTCTTTTCTCTCAAAGAAAAATAAAGGAGTGACTTTCTGACCAGTTAAATATTCATATGCCAAATTTACCTTTTACCATAATAGATTTTGAAAACTCAAGTCCTCTATCTCTGAAAGAAACCAAATCAATGAAGGAGCTTATAAAATACAATAAGATAATCTCGTATACTTTATAATTTTTCCAGAAAATGGTAATGTTAATATCGTAGTTTTCATTGAGGGATTTGCGTGCAAAAACTGTTTCATTGTATAAAAGTTATAAAAAGATAAAACATTCTAAACTATAGATTGAATTTCATCATTGTATAAAAAGGACTTCTAACTAAATAAAAGCAGTTATTTGTTTTGAAGTGATATATTATCGGTACAAGTATTATAGTGTAGAAGATATAATCAGCACAAGGGTATAATAAATTCACAACCTTATGAAGATAAATTACAGTTTTAAAAACGTTTTTTAAACCACAATATAATAATAAGTATATAGTAGAGAAGTTGTAGATAAATCTGCTTGTAATTATCACAAGAGATACATTATATTCGTTAGTCACGAAAAAAGGCATTTTGTCTCAATTAAGAATGTCTCTTCGAAAAATCATTTAGGTCGATTTTTTTTTAATTCGAAATAAAATGATTTTTAAAGGTAGAAGCAATGAAGCTTTCATGTTACACAAGTACTATTGGTTGTTGATTTTGTTATCTATTATGCAATAAGGACTACATAAATAAAGTATGCTTCTACATGTCATGATGTTACTTGAAAGGCATGGCTTTTTTATTTTTTTATCCCGACACAAAAGTAGAGATGATGTGAATAGTATCATCCTTCTGTTTATATTACTATCATTAGTTTTCACTCCATCTCATTTAAATGAAACTAAGTGAACCACAGCAGCTTTATTGGAG
>JAQIWE010003489.1:0-11754 GCA_034698565.1 Campodea plusiochaeta | reverse complement strand
ATCACAATCCGTTTACGTTTACGTTTAGTCTTCCGTTTAAACGTTTACGAAATTCATCCGTTTAGACCAGCTCTACTATTTACATCGTTACCTCAATAAAGAAGATAAAGGTGAAGTATGTATTCTGGTGAAGACATACAAAGTTATATATTTTTAATCAGTCAGGGGTCCTCGTATTCCTTTCCCCTGAGACTTCGAGTTCAGTGAATAGAAAATAAGGGACTGAGAATTGAGGAGCACGGAAAAGGTGTTGGAAAATCTCACCTATACTGATTTAAAATACACTTTTAAATATAGCAAAAACAAAGTCAGTAAAACTAAATTAGTAAAATGTCATCTAGTGTCGTGAAACTTGTTGTATGGACTGAGAAAAAAACACCTTGTTTTATAAATGAAAGATGGGGAAACTTGGGAGTGTCTCAAAATATGCGAAATCATTTACAGTATGTATAGAGCTCTTCCACTTTCCCTTGGCCTCTGTACCTTCTATTTTGTACCCTACCTAACCATGAATACATTTCCCCTTCTATTATGAAGTTCTCCCACCTGGCTTATAAATATAATGTACCATCATACAACATCAAAACGAATAAAATGTTTTGGGACACTTAGGCCAATTTTTGACGCCCCTTGGCGGAATATAAAAGTTGGTTTGCTTTGCTTCAATAGATGAATACTCCATACATGCCCAATACAATCATGTTGCGTTTTGTTGTGCTTTTAGGGATGATAAAATTACCTCACTCTGTATAGTGTATATCTTTAGAATTTTCAGATATAATAGTTATATAATGTTATAGGTGACGCGGAGACTGATATTTATAATGAAAGTAATAATGAAACGTGATATTAATAATACTAGTTTTTAAATAAATGGATATAAAACAAGGTACGAAAGTTTTATTTGATTTGTTGCTGAATCGAAGTAAATAACAATAATTAGAAAGTGCTTTTTTTTTAGATATATAACGTAATCCATATAAAATAAAATAAAGCTAGCAAGAACGAATACCCGATTGTCAACGGTAATTGATATACCGTAGATAAAAACTTGAGTTTGTATATAGTATTTCCAAAATCTTACAGACCCAAATCGATTAACCCATCAAGGGTGTTTCTGACATTCCAACAATTGATAATCATTTGTTGACTTATTTGTTTTCATTGACCAGTCTGCGAAAAAACAAGTGGTCAACAATGAGTTTACCCGTCAAAATAGTTTGAAGACATAACCAGTTTGAGTCCCTAAGATTTTGGAAAGACTATAGTCTCTAAAAGTCTGCAAGAGAGAAATTAGTTTGAGTGTTTGCTGTTATTTACTCGTCGTATATTGCTCTCTTCACAATTGAATTTGATTTTAAAACCATATTACACTCGACTGCACTGCAAAATAGTTTCATACTCTCCAAAACCGTTATTGGGAAAAATGAGAGATTCCAACAAATCACCCCCAAGCATAAAGTTAATACGGTCAAACATTTACAAAATAAATAAAATAACACATGTGTATAATCAATAAAGATGACGAAACATGAAATAAATCCACTGATTACGTTACGCGCATTAACCTCAAATAATAAAAAAAGCAAATCTTTGAAAGAATGCAATTTTCTTCATGAAAGCTCTCTTTGAACCCATCCGGCAGCAGTATATAGGTCTCCACAGAAATCTGTACAGGGATAATCTGTATTCTCTGCTTCCATGACAGAAGTATTGTTGATCGTCAAGTACGCGTTAAGAATGGGGATTTAGATCTGCTTGCTTTCTCACAAATATCATTTATCAAACAAGACAGAAAACGTCTTCTTCGATCAATGCTATATGGAAGCTTATATATATTATGGTGCTTGTAACAATGGAATCAGATGATGTATGAAATTTAGGAAAGCCGTTATTGTTGTTTCAAAAATAATAACCGATCAGGTGGTTTAATATGGATGGATGTAATATGTTACTGTCGAAGGTTCGGAGTTACAATGCTTCAGAGTTATTTTCATTGTCACTTTGTATTTTAATTTGTGGTATACCGTATTCAAAGTATACTAGAGAAATGTTAAAAAAAATTCAATATATACTGTTAAAAAATTATGATGTGAATAAATAGCAGAATCTGTTAAAAATTGTGATTTTTTTTATCGTATATCTGATACACACAGTGAAAGAAATAATACAAAACCAGACTATAGAAAGTCAACTCGACATTCTGTACATTCGATAGTTATAATTTATAATTAAATTACTATTTAAATATCAGTGATGTTATAAACTTCAAAGCAATGCATGTAAAACCCGAACATATTAAAGAATATAATTATAAATTGTGAAACAAAATAATTATAAATGTCATACAGCTCTGTATGCTTCTTGATCTACAGTATATTGAAATTCATTTCAGGAGTGCGTAAAGAATTACTCTAAATCTATCTTAAAAAAGTGAAACATTTGACATAATTGTGAAAGATTGTGAAAAAATAATGTCATTTTATAAAATATTTGTATAAAAACGGGTAGTTTTCACCTTAATTTTTCAAATTTTTCTTAACCTCGGAGGGTCTTCGACATCTCTTTGGCACATCACCCCCTCCCCCCTTACCGAAATCCTGGCTACGAGCCTGACATGGATATACTGCATGCTCTGCATGCACACCTTTCCTTTTAATAATAAAAATTTCTCACATAATTATTTTAAACATAACATATATGTTTTAATAGTAAACTGTATTTTTAAATAAAAGGTATATTATAATTTTTCAATTTTGTAATATTCATGAACTATGCAACTTTATTATTTATATTAATAAATTCACACTCTATACTCTCCAAAACATTTTCTCAGCTTCTCACACAACACAATCAAAATAATATGAAACACCGAAAACAGCATGCTTCCCATGATTATAAATAAAGTCATGTAATAAAAAAAACAGTACCATTTCATATAGAAATAATAAAAAATATTTAGAGGCAAAGAAAAATTCAATCATCCATAGAGAGTCTGACAACACAAAGGCAAAGTCCTGCCCATCGGTCAACAAAACACTGTTCAGGTACAGAGGCTTTCACAATAAAAAAGAGAAACTTAGAATAAGAATAGAGGAAAGAATAAAAAGAGAAAAGTCGCTATTTATATATAATAAAAAAAGTCGATCGTGGGTCATGACATGTGTCCATATTGAACAAGAAGAAAAGGTCTATACAATCCAAAATACTGGCTTCTTTTACAACAAGTGATTAACGATCTGGCTTCGGAAAAAAAGCGGAATCTATACAAAAAAGAAGGGGAATTTTGTATTTACTTTTTTCTGAAGCTTTTGTAATGCAGCCCCATTGAAGTGTATCCGTGTTTCAACTTGCAAATGGACAGAAGGAAAAAGTATTGTTGTTACTATGATACCAGGACGATGAAAAAACTCAAATGGCGATCTGAATTTGTAATTTTCACGTTTATACTTCCTGAATGTGGACGCGAAAGGGATTTTAGGCACTTCGGAACTTTTTTGTTATGTATATACCGAATCAGGTCTGATTAATGGATTTCACATGAATGGAAATAATGGATTGATGTTGACCGGAAATTATTTCCCATTAGGAGAATATATAAACTTTTTCTGCCGAAATCTGGATTGTCGCTGACTGACATTGTGAAAAGCATTTATGATTCTTTCATTTTTACAATTCAATTTTAGTGAATACAATAATTTACCGTAAAACATTCATTAATATTGTTTGATTATCAGTAGTATAATATATGACACTTTATCGCTGTCAAATTACATGAATTAGATATAATTATTATGGAAATATTTTTATAAACTAATTCTCAAAATGAATTAGTCTGTACAACTTTAAATTATCTTTAAATTGTAAAAAAATCGATAAACGTAATAAACAAATATAATTGAGATGCTGAGATGAAGATCTTCGGCTAAATCGAAAAAATGAAATCAGATATCCAATGCAGGATTCATTTGAGTATAAGGCTGTTTAATGTTCAGAGATTGATCCATATTTTGTTTTTCCCACAAAAGTAACTGCTGGTATTTCTGCTTCTCTTATACAAAGTACATGAAACAACTGCGAAGAAACAGAAACTGTGATGTTGAATTATTTTCTTTATACATATAAAAGTTGAATTTTTTCTATATATACATATAACAGTGCAGATATAATTGAAGATATGGGCTCTTTAATCATTATTGAATTCGATGCCTCAATGGTCAGATGACTACCGTTCCAAAGAGTGTTACTGCCGTTTGTATACTCTGCTATAAAATATTTTCATTTCCCAATAAATTTAAGAAAATTGTTGTGCAACAAAAATACAAAAATAATATTTTCCTGAACATAAAGCAAAGAAAAGAAAAGGAAAATATTTTTCAGCAAAACCCATTATTTTCCTCTTTTGGAAACAGAAAGAAAAGAACTCCCTTCTTTTTTGGACAAATGTATAAGGTAAAGGAGGTAGAGAGAACGTGAGGTTTAGAGTTAGGTCATCTGTTATACGAGGGAATAAAAGAGTCGCCGGAAAAAGGATACTAACAGCTCCGGATATAACTTCTTAAGAAACTAAAGGATTTCACAATGAATGATGGAGGAACAAAATGGAGTTTGTTCTGACTATATACTGTAGACTGTAGAGGTTCTGAGTTGACTTCAGAGTTGTTCCAATTTATACATTTACTATTATTTTCATCGAGAGTAGTTGATTTTGCGATGAAGCTTTATATAATTAAAATGTTCTTTAATTTGGCTGAAGGAGATGAGAAAGATACGTCGTACTTTATAATAATAGATCTACTCGTATTTATTCGTAAAATTGAAATTAATGACAGTTATCAATTTTGCCACGGCAAACCCAAAATTTCAATCCTGAAAATAATTTATATATATAATATATATTTATTATACTTTTATATTTCTATCACTTTATTAAATGCTGGAATTGAAGATATAAAAAACATAGACAGTACATTTTTACAACATGAGCTCTGAATGACACTATGAAAAATGTGGATTTAGAATATGATCCATTTTAGTGCCATATAAGCATCAAGTATAATTTTTTATTGTTATAGTACATTTTCATTCTGATATCACATTTTGTTTATGTCTTTGTGGAAAATGGGAATAACAAAATTATTTTTGGAGTGAACTACGATTTGATTTCTCAATCCATAAGCTTCAAAAAAGATGTTTAGTAATTAATTTTATTATTACTTTATTTATATACACTACTTTGAAGATAAATTAGATACACAGTCATATATTTCATAATTTTACTAATAGTTTAACTTCCGCCTCATAGTTGTTAATTTAAATATTGCCTTTAACCTGTTTTTTTTTTGCTAATTTGAATTAATTACCATATTCAAAACACAAAATTAACAAATTGCTTCTAAGTGAAAACCTATAAAATAAGTTATCTGACACACGAAATAGTAATATAAGATTGGCAATGAAACAGAAGGAGATTCATCAGAGTTTTCTAAAAATTAAATATAATTATATATAAAATTATAGATGAAATATTCAGCACCAACCCCCTTCATGCTTATAGCCCCCACTCCATGGTATCCGTTAAACTTTCACTTCCAGTAGTTTCGTCTTCCTTCCCCTTCCACAAATCTGCATAATTTCTCCCTTATTTTTCCTGCATCCATTATTCATACGTTTTTCACGCTCCTTTTACTTATTTGAACCCTAAAGCAGTGCTGGGGTTAACAACTAAATATGGTTTATATAACAACCACTCGCTTCTTGATGACCCATGAACAATGAAGTTACGCTGCTTGAACTTGGAGTAAAATACACACTTACAATACTCAAATTGTTTTTATGACTTTATATGACTTGTTATTGTAAGAGGAGATATTGTGATGATGAGGACAATAAATTTTACCAAGATAGTCAGTTTTATCAAGAACTTCATTAATAAATTTTGACAAGGATAAAATTGAGGAAAACATCACATTTCTGGAGACTTGGAAATTCTGGAATATTGGACTGACTTATGATTTTTAATGAATACTTTTGTACCAAAAATAGAAATAAACTTTTCAATCACGTAGTATCAGCAGCCAATACCCTTATTGATAAGTTGTATGAACATAAGTAATGTACAGGTATCTCTCTGCAGGATTTGTTATGCTATGAACTTTATCTTTCCAGATTTTGATTATTTTAACAGCAACAAAGGGTAATTTAGTTGATGGGAAGAGTGGAGCACTCGTATATTCATGAATGACTATAATTTTAATACAGGCTGTTACATCCTCATTTAAATTTTACAAAACACTGATAAGTAGTTGAATGATATTCATTTATAACATAATATTATATAGAATTACCAGAAATATTATACTAGTTCTTTTCTTTAATTAGCCATTTAATTTAATAAATGATTGAAAAATATAAAATCTTCATTCTGTATACTAACACATCTCTGTAATATCCTGGAGAGTTTATAACAATATTTTCACCACATTTTAAATTCACATTCAACCAGAAATGATTTCAAACTGAGACTTTGTGTATATTATTATATAAAACCTTTCAACAAGTAAAGGAGCAATTGTGTGTAAATATATTAATCCTCATTACAAGGTTGTGGCCTATCATTTGCCCCTAATATCCCTTGAACCCCATGAGGGCGATCATCACATTACGTACATATGTTAATAATTCATACACTGGAAGGGTGGACTTTGTAGATTATGTGCATTGGTGAAAAAAAAAAACTATATAGGGTTGACAGTATGTGGAGATTTTCATTACTGCTGTTATGCAGAGTTATATTTAAATACGTCGTTTTCTGATTCTTATAAATATACAAAAAATATGTAAAACATAGAATTTTTTTTTATGAAGCTTGCAAATGCTTATCACATAATTTTTAAATTTAAATAATTTGCAGACCTTTTTACATTTAAATGAACACAAAATAGTTAGTCTCCTTTCGTTACTTCATTCTGTTTGCTATAATGTATTCCTTTCGATAATTCAATTATGGAATTTGTTGTTTAAAATTCCTGTTTTACATAATATTTTAACGTATTGAGAGTTCCGACACATACTCGATTATACGAAATACTTCTTTGGGAAACCTATACTTTGCTTTTTAAGCTTATTATGTTAGACTGGAACAATGACGTATATGCCAATATTTCCATGTCGTATTGTGGCTATAAAATCACAGACTAATATTAAAAATAGACATCAATAGGGGCAGCAAGAATAATCATATTTTCATTTAATTGTTCCCTTTTACTATATAGTTTTCTTTTTAAAATCTATAGACAGCGCATGCAGTAAGGCTGGCTGCATAAACTCACATGTTGCCTGAAAAGCTGGTTTGAGTAGAATGGCTATTATTGCTGTAGAGGTTACCAAAAAGCATGGAGGAATTTGATATAATATGGCAATCCTACCTGGGGTGTGCTTTACTTTTCCAAGTACATGTTCTGTGCAGGCAAATCATTTGGTTATCTGATCATACAAATCTTTCATTGAATCCAACAAAATAAACAATAATTCTGGTATTTAGTAATAGAAGCTAAACGACTACAGTTTTTGATCGATTATATAGAGCGATTTATGGTAGGCTGAAGGAAGTAATTGGAAACTTCGCTTCTATATGGCTTGGAAATAAAAAATAGGAAAAATTTGAGAAGAGCCCAGAAAATAAAAATATGGTTGAAATATCTGATTTTCTGATCTATGAGTATTACATATATTTTTGTTTCTTGTTTGTTTTATTATTTATAGAGAAGGCAAAGGGGAACAATATACATTGTTAATATTTAGATGGCTTTAACCCCTAGCGGTTGATATAACAATAAAATATATACCAACCGCTATCGGTAAAACAATCTAGATATTAACATTGTATATTTTCCCTTTTGACTTTTCATAAATATTAAATTGAATTGATGGTTTATTGGCACTTGTTTATAGTAATTAGTCCTTTACGTTAGCTTCGTAAAACACATAGTTATTATATTATTGGGATAGTTTCTTAGATACAACTTTAAAATATGAGCAGGTTGGTCAAGTGACTAAGGCGCTCGCTCGGTAAGCGAGAGGCGTCGGGTTCAATTCCCACATCTACCCAAATTTTTCTTTGTATATTATTGTTATATCAACCGCTAGTGGTAAAGCCATCTAAATATAATCATTCTTATTTGTTGTTAATCTCTCTGTTTGTTATTTTAATTGAAAATAAAATAGTTATACTCACTTTATTCTACAATTACAGAATAAATATTATTCATTGTGAAGAGCTTGTTGAACTTCTGTAAATCTAACACGAAACCTAATTATAAATAATAATAATATTATTGAATGAATATTAGCACGTCTAAGGATAATTATGCTGAAATATGAGAGTTGAATACATTATTGCTGCTGCAGTTTTCCAGTTTTCCTAAGAAGATTGAATTATTATTACAAAATCTTTCTTATTATACGTCAAGCAAAATAAATTATATTACGGTTTCCGGAAATAATGAATACGATCTACATACTGATTTAAAATAAAGCAAACAGGTGTACAAAACAATATCGATTCGTTTTCCTATGCAACTTTACAACATTGAAATTACCCACTCACACCTGTAAACTCTATGATATCACACATAATCATGAAAGTATTGAATAAACTACATGGTTCAATAACACGCGAAGAGCAAACATAATAAAATATTTATACCAAGAATTTAAAATTACATTTCAACTCAAAAATAATGTTACTCTAATGTATCGTTTTTACAAATCACTAATAACCGATTTGGGAGCAAAGAACATTTCTTGGTTTTTGATATCTCAAATTCGATCAACAAACGAAAGCGCCCTCTACAATCTCCAATAATAATTCTTTAGTCGAGTGATATATAAAATAAACATGAATTTGTCACGGGCTGTAAGCACACTTAGAGAGACCAACCCTCAATTTGCTAGGGGTGGTCAAATAAGGGTGAGATGGAATTCAGGGTCATAGAACAAAGGTCAATTGGAATGGGTTCTATCAGAAGTATTTTATTATGGCAGGGAAATAAAATAATGTTTCAAATTTATTAATCATGATTTTAACATCCAAGTTAAAAGTACAATTGAAATTCAATGCAATGAATGTATTTCAAAACCTCCACTGCAATGGAAATAGTAACAAAAAATAAGTTCAATGAAGTTGAATGTATTTTTTTATTTAAAGTAGTAAAAATCAATGATTTTTATGCTCTTGAAATACTATGTTGAAGTCAGTGTTTTTTGTACCAACTTTACATAAGTCATTATAAGCAGACTTTTATTGACATTTACACATGTTGATTTTGAAGTAAGAATTCTAAAGCATACTTATATTAATTTCTTATTTTAGTTTTAGGAGTGAAAAGTTTGGGAACATCATGTAAATCTTGAAAAGGGTATGATAATCGTTAGAAATTGTCATAATATTTTCCATGGAACTGAAATAAAGAACTAGAATAATTTTTTATTGTCATCGGCCACTACTGCTGCCAGCGAGGGAGTACGTAGCCGAGCGCGATCTCTTCTAAATTAAACGAGTTCGAGCTGGAGTTTTGTTGGTCGAGCCCGACCTCGAGCTATGTCTACCGATCTTGAACTCTAGCTCGACACCATTTTTTTCCCAGAAATTATTAGGAAGTTACGCATAAAAATGAAATTGAATTAAATAATACATTAGGACGTTGCTGCAAGGACTCAAATTTAATTGGGAATTGTGAAGATTGAAATTAAAGTGGCGAAGAAACTTGGTACAGTCGATAATAAACGAGCAGCTCGTGACGAACCAAACTCGAACCCGGGCTTTACACTAACGAGCCGAGCTCGAGCTGAGCATAGTCTAAAAGAGCCGAACCCGAGCGGGCTCTAAAGCTCACTCGAGCTCTCTTGCCGTCAACACTATATCGGCTACTGACAGCATACAATATTGGAGTCGCGAAATACAATTTTTCTTTCATTTCATACATACATGAACAAAATAACACTGATTGATTTCAAAAACAAAAATGTAACACCAAAAAAGAAATATAATTTCATACATAAGCAAAAAGAAAACTAGAAACTAATTACCTATATCATTGATAAATAGCACTTTTTAAAATAAAGGAGTAAAAAGCTTTGAATTGTTTTGTTTTGAACATCTTATTGTAATTTTCAACCTTCATCAACTTTCAAGTCCAATATGGAATAAACGATTATTTTTATTTCAATATTATATACACTCTATTGTACGATGATCAATTAAATAAATGTAATCAAACTTCACAAAATTAATAATGAGAAAAGATATTCAATTCTCTTTCGGGATTTGAACCCACTTCTCTATGCTTTCCAGGCAGTTACGCTATACAGATGCACATAGAAATTTATTCCCATTAATAATGATCAAAAACAATTATTATACTATATTTTTAATTTACACTTTTCAAAATATTTTATTATCCCACTACAAAAGTGATATTTACGAGCATTCGATTATACTTCTACAGTACATCAAACTTTACATCAAGATCTGAAGATAATTCCAAGAGAATCACCAAAATACCTTCAATAAACAATTAAGAAACCATATAAACTTTCACGTTGTTTCCTCATTGTTCTACTATACCATGCTTTATTTGATTTCCTCCTTTACTCCTTTCCCCTTTTCCTATTGAACAAAATAATAATATACAACAACACAATAATAGAACAATACCCATTCCAGTTGCAACTTCCATATTATTAGAAACTATTATTTTCGTCAAGTGTTGCGTATACGAAACAATACAATCCACACGAGAACTACACGTTCGACGGGTATACCAAATATAGTAATTGGAAGATTGATTTGTTTGCAATTATTTATTACGTTAGACTGATGGGTAGAAGAATGGGAATAAAAATAAATTAAGTATTATGGGTATTATAATAATACTTACATGGTGTAATTATATGAACAAGACGTGTGATTAAGACATACAGTATGTGTTGTACGTATAATATTAGATTTGTATGGATAGATTATTATCAATTTATTAATCAAATCATTCTGGATTGGACGATTTACTATATTTTCACTTTCGTATTTGCATACAATTTACTGTAATTATGTATATCATTAGAAACTAACCCATTTATAATGTTATTAAAAAAATCAGATTTTTTCAATGATATAATTTTAGGAAAATGTAGCAAATCTCAACATTTAATTCTTCACATTCACAATGAAACAATTGTTTTATGTTGAAAGATTTTATAAGTTATTTTGTGTCAAAATTTCGAATATCACTCTTTGAGGTGTTTTCTCTGAACTAATAATATTCACTCATAACCCAGCACTGATAATTCAGGATTGAGGTTTTCATTGAGAATTTTGTTTGTTTCGTTGTGACATCCTCTTTCCTTCCTAGCAGCAGACAGTACAGTTGACCATCAGTAATAAGTAAATCTGAACAATAATTCATGTAAATTACTGGAAGCCATAACTAAATCTTATACAAATATTTCATAACCCTATTATGTATATGTAAACTTCCTATAATTTCATATACTGTAACCATGTTATAGTTCATTCTTCATTGTGTATGCTTTCCATAAAGCGCAAGTGGTTTCTGTTATTTACACTGGATAAAGAAGGTATATACATTTTAAACAATAGAGGCCAAATCTATGAACACACCGAGAGAAATAGACTGGTTAAATCAAACATAATCCGTCAGATTTTATAGGATTTTCACACTGTTTTTGAGCCTA